>NW_010729208.1:232866-257670 GCF_000365185.1 Nelumbo nucifera
CAATGAATTGGTGCAGATGGGACATAAAGTGATCTATGCAAGGTGGAGTCATGGGTATGGTCTTACTTAGATTCTAATCTGACGTCAGGAAAAAAGTTCCCCCTCATGTAGGGCCCATGTGAATCATTTTTCTGAAAGCAAATACTCAACTTTGCCACTTGGTTAAATTTCTATATTCAGAACATGTAGTAGGAAAACAGTTTTTATATTCTGAAAGGAACAAAGCATATTTTAGATGGGTGAGATGATGAGAGTCGTAAAATCTTGATGATCAAGCTTTGGTGGGGGCGGGGGGGCCTCCTCCTCGTTATAATTATTCGGATATACAATGCTTAATGGCAAAGCAGCTTATCAGGACCATACCACAAATACCAATTAAACAGTACTGATCATTGTGGACATGCAGACCCCAGAGGCCCATATCCATCTCTTCTTCCTCTTCAATTGGGGACTTATCTTTCTCTCAATTTCTCAGTGGTACTACATCTACATGTAAATATGTAATGTAAGAAAAGAGAACAAACAGAAGGCTTCAGACTGATCAGGCAAGGTAAGTTCCCTCATGTCTTAGTACTCTCTATGTAAACTAGAAAGGACAGATTGTTGGCTGATATCTAAAGGACAGATTGTTCCCTCATGTCAATATATTTGGGTGAATCTTTCCCTTGCTTAGTTCCCTCATTGTGTTCATGGTTATCTATATATAGATTGTTTAAGGGTATGCCCTACCATACCTTGTACAGTTCCTTCTCCCTTGTACAGTTCCTTGGTGTACAAAGGATCATACATACCTGTTCTGTTCAGATACACCATCCCATACCAAGGATGGTTTGGAAAAGAAAAGAAAAGAAAAGAAGCTTCTTCTACTACCATCCCGGACCAGGGATGCTCTGCTGCTCCTCTATAAACTCCGCCTAAACCCAAGGGGCCAAGATCAGAATTGATCTAAACTTGGGCATTAATTTAACATCAGAATTGATTACCAAAGAAATAACTCAACATCAGAGTTGGATCAGTGTGGTCCATTGAACAATGGGTGTTACTTTCTGCAAGTGGGTCATACCAAGTTGGAAATAAACTACTATTTTCTTCTTAATGTATTACATACAGTCTCAGCTGCTCTCCAGCAATGATTCAAAACTCTATATACGAATGGAATGATTTCTGCAGGAAGGCTCAAGCCCACAAGCTGTCGCATTCCAATGGGCTCCAGATCTAATCTGTGTCAACCAAGTCTAGATTTCTATAGCTTTGTTTGTCCTAATTGTTATCATACCTATCAGTTCACCCAACTCTATATTAGCTTTGTCTACCTTAGTTGTGCCATGTGTGTGGCTACAGATCAGTTTCCATCTACAGATAGCCAGTATTGTTTTAAACTTTTTATTCCCATGTCTATGTAGGAGAAACCATTAGTTCATGCATGTTTCTGTTTCTCAATGCATTAATTGATTTCAAAAAAAAAAAAACAAAGAATACAGATCTGTAATTGCATGTCCTTTCATACTGGGAAAGTGATTTCAAATCTGTGGGTCTTGACTATTACCATCCATTGAATAAATTAATAAGGTTGTCTTCCCCCACTAGAACACTTCTTTTCAGATTGCCAATTTGCCATTTCATGAAATCTGGGCCCACAGATGGATTATTTAGAATCTAGTTAATTTATCAAATAGAAATCATATCAAGAAAATATTATGTTTTGTTCTTTAATTAGCTTAGGTTGACCAATTCTCTTGCTTTAACCAAACATCGGCGAAGCAGACCCTTAAAGAAGGAAATTGATTGATTTCTTCAATTCCATAATCAAAGGAATATTTATATTCTAGAAATTCAGAAACAAGGTCGAGAAATCAGATTTTAATTTGAAGATTTCCATTTTCTGAAATGGCACAAATCCGAATCAACCATATTAGCAAATACCTCTCAGAATAATTGAGCTCAAGCCTGGCTCATAGAATAAAATATCAAAATTAACATGAATATCTGCGAAGCTTACCTTAGTTTTCAGCTGATCAAATTCATTCAACCATACCAGACTATAAATTAAAGGCCGGCCTACTTTTTAACCATAAATTAATCTCAGGGGCTGCCTAATGACAAAGCTAGCTCAGCGGTCAGCTCAGAGCAGACTGCTTAACTGATAAACCACTTGAAATAAGCGTTAACTGTTTAAGTATGCCATTAATGGCAAAATAGTGGATTAGCAGTTTTCAGCGGCCAACCTAAAACCATGGGTACGTCTTAAGCTTCCAGTTCAAGGAGTTGTCTTTCCAACTTCTAAATGGATGGTGAGGTGCCCACGATCGAAGAAACTCTTAATTGTATTAGTGCAAATTAACTATGGAAAACATCAAACATAAAAAAGCAAAGCAATAAGATCAAGATAAACGATGGCAAAAAAATAGCAGCAAAGCAATAAGGAAAATAGCAACAACAATTTATACTTAAAAAAAAATGTATAAATTCCATAAAAATTCGAACACACAAATACCAATAAGTAAAATAATGAAGAGACAAAAATTGATCAAATACCTTAATCGATGCTGCTTTCTTTTAATGCTTATAGGGATGATATTGGTGGTCAACCTAAAAGGGGAAAAAACAGAGTAAGAAGAAGAAGAAGAAGGAGGAGGAGGTATCCATCTTCTATGCGCAGCTTGAGAAGGAAATGAAGAAGAAGAAGAAGAAGAAGAAGAAAAAGAAGACAGAGAGAGAGAGAGAGTTTACCTTGGTTTTGAACTCTTTGGATCGTTTAGCCTTAGGACTTCAACAGGTCGAGATCGATCTCACTGTTACCTTGTACAGAGCGAGAGAGAGAATCGATTAGTTTTACCTTGTACAAACTTCAATAGATCGAGATACCTTAGTAGAGAGAGAGGGACGGGGGTTTACCTTGTACAGAGAGAGAGAGAGAGGGACGAGGGTTTAGCTTGTACAGAGAGAGAGAGAGAGGGACGAGGGTTCACTGACTTCAAGTCGAGAGGACTCGAGCTCAAACGAAAAAAAAAAAAAAAAGAAAGGATGGGGCACAAAAAATTTTTGCCAAAACCCAAATTTCATTCTGGGAAGAATGAATCTTGCGGCAAGAAATGAATATCCAAACACCTACATCCTATTCATTCTTGCCCATTCTTTTTCAAAATCGGCAAGAATTAAAAGAATGAAGCCACTGGCAGCGAACCAAACATGGCCTAATTTGCTCCTTCATCTAATAATATAGAGGTATAAAGACCACCAACATGGGTTTCTGCATCTTATCATAATTCCAGCACAATGTATATCTTGTCCTATATTTGTGCACATGTCTTCTTCCATTTTTAATTCAGTTCCTTGTACTCAGGATGAATAATTGCCCAAGAGATAAACCCCCTACCCTAATCCAGGGCCCTAGGCTCAGTTTCTATGGACTACCCAAGAACCTACAATGGGAGAGTTCAGAGACTAATGTTTCCAAAGTGAATCACTTACTCCATGGGGTCATGCGCTAGCCTAGCCCAATCCAGTTGAGTAGTTGTAGATAACTTGTGAGCAAGGGGGTTCAAAGAAGTGAGCGTACTGGTACTTTTTTTCATTACCAATCTAAGGGATTTTCTTTGTACAGTTTTTGCATGGAGACCCATTGCCAGAGGTCTTGGGCTGCCTCAGATTCAGTGTTTAAAAGTGAAAGGTGTAGGAAAAGGTGCAAGGGCCTTTTAACACCCAAGGTGTGAGGTGCATGCCTAGATGATGCAAGGCGCGTACAAATAAAGATATAGAACATATAAAATGAATTCAAAGTGAAAGTGAAAGAAAATAGATGTGGATAGTATTAAAGTGCTTTGAGCACTCGTTAATTCAAACATGTGAAACACTCAACATGTTTGTCTATCTTCAGATTACATCACTTCAAGTAGCTAGTGTGATGATAGACATCTTGCCTTCCAAACACTGGAGGTTGGAGCCTTTAAGGAAGCTATGTGAACACAAAACCTAAGCCTAGGCCTGGAAATTTGCAGAATGGGCTAAGAGTGATCACCCCTATTGTGAACTCTAACATCTGATACCTATAGAAAATGACTAAAGTAAATGTAAACAATTGGTTGATTGCCTAGGAAATTTCTATGGAACAAGATAGATTTATGTATGCTAGATGTTCATAAAATTCATTCATAGGAAATAAGCAGAGGCAAAAAGAAAAAAGACTTAAACAAAGGAAATGATACTAGAAATGCCCTCAAGAATCATCCAGTGCTGAAATCCAACAGTTTCGAGAACCAAACAAAAAGAAGCTAACATGGCATAAGGTATAAGCATGAAGGATTTCAAGAATGTTTACTTTGTGAAAGAATTGAGAACCGGTTGAAAAAGAATTTCCCAAATTATGATTGTATTCACAGTCTCCTATTTCTTTCAATGATTTCTGCGGAATGTTAACAATCTGTGATGATCGAGATCTATCCAACTTCAGTTCCTTTTAAGTTCTAACTTGACTATGGCCTTAGACTCCTATGACAAGCAAAGAAACGCAATGACCTACATGACTCATGAGCTCATCATTGCCTACATAAAGTTGGGATTTTTATCACTTGGTTCATGATTGCAAGTAATAGCTTAATGCCCAACTGTAAAACAGAGAAAACCTATGTTTGAATCCAATTTTTTCCTTTAAGAAACTCTACATTCACAGTAAATCCAGAATAATACCAAATTGAGCAACAGAAACCATTCAAACCTAGATGGCTAAATCTTAATTTTGTTCGGAGATCTAGCAAAAAGAAAATGTTTCAAGTTCTTGAATTTCATCCAGATTGATTGGGAACAGATGAATAGATCATACAAAATTGCAACTAAAAGCAAAATCCCCCAAAGGAAATCGAAATTCAACTTCCACCGTACCTTAGACAAGAAGGGTTCAAGAGTAGTGACAACATTGACAAGGGAAGGATCTAATCCTATCTCTTCCTCGGCTTCTCTCAGCGCTGTCTCGCTGTCATTTGCATCACCCTCCTCCGCTTTCCCTCCTGGTAAAGCAACTTCACCTAAAACAAAGACATCGACATCGTTTCATAAAATTCAGGAAGAAAGCCAGCTGGATCCGTCGCAATCTCTACGGAACTACGAATTCATCTCGTATCCTCTGACCTGAGTGAGTGGAGAGTTTCGAAGAGCGTTTAGTGAGGATGACACGAAGATCCCCACCATCGCCTTCGAAGAGGCAAACCAGGACGGCAGCTCTCTTGGGTCTGAACCTTTCAGCTTCAGGGCAATTAATGGGGGCCGCAGATTCTGCAAAACCCACCTGAGAAATCACCTTTCCTGCGCCTTCTTCCATTCGTTTCTCTTCGATATCGTCGTAGTCATCGTTGGAGGGCGGAGGTTTGTAGAGACGGAGCTGTTGAGCTAAGTTCAGAAGCCTCTGAGAACCTCTAAAACAAGTCGAATCCATGAGAAAGGAGGGAGAGTTGTGAGTGGGGAACGATGGAGAGGTGGCCATTGACATCCTCCCAATGGCAAGGACTGAAAATATCTGCCTGAATCGCATGACAAAAAACGTACCTCGGAAGCTGGTGATCGAACTCTTGATTCCATGAGAGTATCCAATGGTAGGCTTCCTACCTTCAGATCGGAACAAGATGAGTCGTTGAGGAAGGTTTTAGCGAACTGTTGAAGTGTTGCTGACATGCTATGGCTGAGTTTACATCGGCGTCCCACGAGGCGCACCTCACTGTACATCTCAACCGTGTATTGGGAGACAAGTACGGAAGAAGTTGCTAATGCACGATGAGATGTGCATGTGGTGCGTGCTGTGTGAGGCGCTGAAGTGCCTCGCTATGGCTGGCGAAAAAGGGAAATCGGAATCATTCGGTGCAAGGTCACTTCCAACAATCTTTATAGTCTTGCATTCAAATATCTTTTGGGATTATAATAGATAATGGCAACTTTTGAGCCTTAATATCAATAAAATATTTTTAATAATAATATCAAATAAGGATAAAATTATTGTTCATCTTCTTCCTCTTGAAGATTATTTATCAACGCTGCCACCCGTAATGCATCTGCCCACATTTGCCTCTACCTCTACCCAATACCACTACCTCCGCCCACCTTCGGAGGCAGAGGTAGAGGTGACGGCGTTGGGCAAAGGTAGAGGCGGAGGTGGGCGGAGGTAGGCAGAGGTGTTGTTGGAGGGGGTGGCGGGCGGCGGCACCAATAAAATGATCTGCAAGAGGAAGAATATGAACAGTTGTTTAGACCTTATTTGATATTATTTTTAAAAAATTAACCTATTTTTTAAATTTTATTAAAAATATTACTTTTATTGATATTAGGGTCCAAAAGTTGCCCTTATATGCTATAATCCTAATATCTATCTTTCCATGAAATAAAACACAAAAGTATAGAGATATTCCTAATGCAAGGCTGTAATGGCTATTCAAACGGTATTCCAAGTTCCAAGGGGTCTTGTACTGACTAAGCCGATCTCACTTGAAGGCATCATTCCTTTTCACAGTGGATGTTAAAGCGACCTCAGCAAAAATTTCATTAAGGCATAGGAAGGAAGACGGTCCTAACAACTTCGACGAAACATCTCCTTATAGAGAAGGGGATACCTGCCAAGGCAAATTCAGTCCTCACAAAGTTGTATTTACATCTTGACTATCTTTTTATTTATATTGATTGGAGATATTCCTAATGCATGACTAAAAAAAAATAACGTGAATACGGTATGCACGCAATTCTTCCTCTTGCAAATTATTCATCAACGCTGCCGCCTCCGGCAGTGCCTCTGCCCAAAACCGCCACCTCCGTCCACCTCCGGAGGCGGAGGTAGGCGGAGGTGTTGTCAGAGGTTGCTGGAGGTGGTGGCGGGCGGCGGCACCAATAAATGATTTGCAAGAGGAAGAAGATGAACAGTATTTTAGACCTTATTTGATATTATTTTTAAAAAACTAACCTACTTTTGAAATTTTATTAAAAATATTACTTTTATTGATATTAAGGTCCAAAAGTTGCCCTTATATGCTGTAATCCCAATATCTATCTTTCCATGAAATAAAACACAAAAGTACAGAGATATTCCTAATGCAAGGCTGTAATGGCTGTTCAAACGGTATTCCAAGTTACAAGAGGTCTTGTATTGACTAAGCCGATCTCACTTGAAGGCATCAGTCCTTTTCACAGTGGATGTTAAAGCGACCTCAGCAAAAATTTCATGAAGGCATAGGAAGGAACAGACGGTCACGAAACATCTCCTTATAGAGAAGGGATGCCTGCCAGGGCAAATTCAGTCCTCACAAAATGTATTTACATCGTAACTATCTTTTTATTTATATTCATTGGAGATATTCCTAATGCATGACTAAAAAAGAAACGTGAGTACGGTATGCACACAATTATGTGAGGACCAAATCCAATTTCCTAAAATGGTTGGTATCCTCCTTTATCAAAAGCTAATTGGGATCAACTACTCACATTAAAAGCAGGGCTGCAAAGGGTTGATTGCATTGGATATAGCATGTTCGAATTTGATTTGTTTATATTCGAATTCAAATCGGATAATATCCATCGAATATCAAATGAATTCAAATCAAATTCAGATTATAATCGGATATTAAATAATATAAATAGATTAGATTAAAAAATGATCAAAATAGTATATATTATTAATAAAATAAGCTAAAATGATTTTCATATCATCTTTTATAAATAAAATAAATTGAAAATCATTTGTATAAAACTTGAACATATGACAATTTAGTGGAAATACAACATTAAAAGCAATATAAATGATAAATAGAATATAATTTTTTAAGAGTAGATCCATATTTGGTCCAATTATAAATGGATTGGATTCAGATAATCAGATACCATTGGCAGCCTCCAATCAACTAATTTTCAAAACATGCCTTGGCTGCTAAACACGACTTTGACTCAACGGCCGATGGAAAAACTCTCCATTCTTTTGCTGTCAAGGTCGTCAAAGGCCATGGCGTTCAAGGATACCCATGTACACTTGAAAAGTTGGCAGAACTCACAAAGATTGAAAAGGCGAGACTTGAATTGAAGCACAAACACCCTACTGGTCATAGGAGGTGCTAGTATCCCGCTACTTCACAATGCTCTTCTCTGTGAAAGAACCAAAGGGGCAAAATTGGGCTTTTGAAAAACCACAGCCTCACGTGATGTCACATGCAAACACATTTTAACAGATTGCTAATAGAGGGAGGTCTTTGTCCAATGAGTTACCACCCGACATGTGATGGGAGGTCTTTGTTTAATTTATAAAAAGAAACACCACCAAGGGTTTAGTCTTCTACTTTAAATTAGGCAATACAACGAACCCAAGGAGCAGATGTCCAGATTTCCCCCCTATCAGAGCTTTTTTATATGCGAGTGATGGCATAAGCCACCCAACCCTATTCAGAGATCTATCCATCTATCAATATCCAGGAAATAAAACTAAACAAAGTAGTTTTTATTTGGTCCAAAAGGTGCCAGCAAGCTCACAATCTCTCTTTGGTGAGAGAACAGTTGCTAGCAACGCTTTGAGTTGAACCTCTATACATGGAACTTATAAACTAAGTTCTATGTTCAAACACGAGAAAAAAATTCACCGCAACAAAACACTCGGCTTTGGTCATGGTCAATTTGTATCTCCTGCAAAAACCAATATATACCAAGTGTTAGTATATAATCCATATAAATGCTCCATCAAGACTAATATAATAAGGAATCTTTGGACCAAAAAATAAGTAAGGAATCTAATTTTATTTATGGATAACAGATTTCCACTTCATTAATATAAAGTTATAAACAGAGAATTATGTAGGTAGGGTTACCTACCTCTCCCTATTACAAGGATTACAATTGTGCCCAATCACACCTATTTGCCCCTTGCTTGGCTAAGCTTCAGCCATGCCAACCATTAGCCTCCCTCGGAGCCCATTGAATTTTTATTGTCATTTCCCTTGTTAACCATTTAGGTGGTGTTCAGTGGTGTGGATGGGCCACAATATATTGCATTTCAATTCACACCACATCCATGTGGTGCATTCGGTTGGCCCGTGGTGTGAATCGATCCACACTATCTCATAGATTGCTCCACACCACCGCTCAATTTCTTGTCCACGGGTTTTTCTCGTGGAACCATCTACACTACACTGTTTTATCTATGGAACAATGATCCCATGCTTCGCATGGGTTGTTTTACCCTAATACAAGACCTCTTTTATTAATAATTGTTAACATTGTTTTATTAATAATTAACTTTCAAATATTATTTTATTAATAAAAATAATTATTTTTAATATTAAATATTATTGATATTATTTTATTAATTATTAAGTTTTGAATATTATTTTTATTAATATTAATAATTGTTTTTAATTATTATTAAAAACATTATTTATTATTAAATATTATTAATATTATTGTTAAAATTATTAATTATCATTAATATTATTTTTATTAATTATTAAAACTCTTAGCAATTTACTAATATTTTTCTATTGTGAATATTACTAAAAAATAATATAAAATATTTTTTTTAATGATTAATGGCATAGATCATCTCAAATATTGTAGTTGAGATGCATGGAATCACGCACAGGCTATGGACTGAAATGCGCCACACTTGGCAGAACAGCCACAGAGGTGTGGTGTGGATAAAAACACACCACCTAATCTCTCATCTATCTTACAGAACACCCCCCTAAATCTTTTTAACAGCGCTTTTATGAGTCCAAGCAGCCTTCTTTTCATCCTTCAACCAACCGACCTCTACTTGAGAGTCCCCTTCAATGACCACCCTCCCAAGGCTCATTTATTTTGCCTTTTGAACTCCAAAAGGTACAGCTAGTAATTCAGCTTTTGTTAAATCCCCCATACCAACAGGACCAGAGTACAAGACTAGTAATACAGTTGGTAAAGGAATAAATCATTAGCATGAACAGAAGTACCATCATTAACTTGAGAGAGAATTATTAAGTCAAAATAAAGAGAGAAAAGCTGATTATAAACACTGAACCATGCCAAATTGATCAGGTTTTTACTAACCTGGGAATGATAATATGATTCACGTCACAGATACATCATACATACATATATATATATGTATATAATAAAAAGAGGAGTGTGTGGAGACCAAGGGTCTCTCACCACAGGCCTCACACTGAGTCTCCCCTTCTCTCCTTCACACGCGTGAAATATTAAAAACCCTCTTGTGTCTCTTCATAAAACCCTCTCATGTCTTAATTTTCTCTATTAAAATCACTCATTTCTCTTCTCTAATAAAATCATTCTTAATCTCCCTCCCCCCACTCTTTTATAACCAATGTTTGTAACATCTCTCCTCCCTCATTAAATTCCTTATTTCCCATTAAAAATCTTTGGAATTCTTTTGACCTTTTCTGATAAACTATGGATATAAATTAAATGGGCTCAGTGGGGTTAAGGGCCAACCCTAGACCAACCTTGAACATTGACCTTGGCCTAGAACCAAATTGATGTCAAAACTTAAATTTGCCAACCCAAACCTAACCAAATTTTTATTCAACCCCATGTATCTGCATGGGTTTACTTGCTAGTTAACAAAGAAACTAGAGCACTAATTGTGGGGAAAGCTGTTTAAAGTGATGCCCAATGTGGAGATCATAATGCCTAGAAGCTCCAACAAATTATTACACATTATCAAGAATAAGATGAGCCATCAACTGTATGCACTATTGGTATCCAGTTTAACAAAAATATGGACCTTCGACAAGCCAGAGACCAGAAGACAAAGACAAGCATAAATATGCTAAGATAAACAGATTTGCATATGAAGAAATAGTTGGTTAGCCACAAGTGTAGGGTTCCATACCCACACTCAGGCTCTAGTGTGTGTGGTTTCATACCCACACCTAGTTGTTTCTAATTTCTTTTATTAGTAGTTTCTAATTTCTTTTAAGTTGGGCCGGATGGCCTTATTGTTTCTATTTTTTGTTTATTTCCTATTCTTGTAAGGAACCTAAAGCTATAAATAAAGAAGTGTATGGGGCAGCAGATCATTAACTACTGAACCCCTTCTTTCTTTTCTTCTCTCTCTCTCTCTCTCTCTCTCTCTCTCTCTTTTCTTCTCTTCAAACCTGTATTACTTCTTTAATACAGCAAACAGTTCTTCTTCTTCTTTCAAGTGTATATATCTTGTTTCCTAACCATTTGAAATACATTGAACTGGCTTGATACAGCTGCCCAAAATGTGCACCAATGACCACTCTTTTTTTTTATGAATATCATGACCACTCTCTACCCATGTAAATCGCTCTCCCAGGGATAGTTGAAAATGTAAACTATGCCACACTAGTTTCTTTTGGTAATACATTTTTGCAATAGTTAGTATGATTTGGGAAAGAAAAAGAATAAAGAACTTTGTGAAGGGAAGACAAAAAATTAAACTACACTAGTACTGGTGTATATAAAGCCAAAATACTTGTTCTGTGACATATCCAATGGAAATTTTTTATCAACAACAAAAGGAAATTTATTCAAGATCAATAGCAAGAAAAGAATACAAGGAAGAAAGGAACAGAAAAACCGAAAAAGGAACAAAAATCATCTAAGATGCCCCAACCAGTGCAACCCCAGCCAACACAAACAAACCAAAAACAGCAATATACCTATCATTAATTGACAGTTGCAACTAAACCAACATCATAAACAAGAAGCAGCAGGTAACTCAATACATATCCAAAAATCATTCTTTCAACAACTCCACAAAGAGAGATTCACCCAGAACCATGACTGAGAGTACTAGTGCAAGTCACCACACAAAATGCACAATACATAGAGAGGTTCACCAAGTGATAACTTAATATCTCTTCACATTCTCTGTCAGAATAGATCATACATTTATTTGAACTCTTTGTGTACCAATGCCTAATAAAGACAATGACATTATCATAGATCACAATGTCACATGCATTTCCTATGAATTATTGGGTTGATGGCAAGAAGACATAAAAAGTTAAATACACGTTTATAAGAAGCAAATCAAATGGCTAACTTTGCAGACAGTCAAGAGATCAAGTGCTAAACATGGCCCAACCAAACCCAGTACATGAGCTATTTATGATGTTGTAAGGGAGTAGTTTACCCTTGATGTTTGATCTTTTTTAGAGCTTTAGATAATAAAGCTTTTACATAGATTTTATCACAGAACTCGTATGAGATCCACTAGAGATGATTTCACTAAAAGCTCTACCTGGTACCTCTACCTAAGTATAGAAATCAAGAAATGTTAAGGAAAATGATTTTATGGAAGTATTAAAAAAATCCATAACACTACTTATTTGTATATGAAGATTATTAACAAAGAGTTGGAATGATTATACATGAAACATTATGGTGGTGTGACGCAAATAATACAATAAAAATATTAGAAATGTTGTTATCTTAAAAGTACATTCTGTTAGAGATATATGGTTTGAAACAACTACCTAATAGGGGCATGGTGTGAAAATTCTGCAAACCCAACTTTAATGTAAACCATGTTAGAAGAAATGTTTTATTTTAAGGATTTTTTTTTTGGGGATCAGCAGAAGATTTGTTTTATTAACTTAGGTTGTGTTTGGTATCGTTGCTGCTTCTACTAGAAACATTTGAGTAAAATAGGCCACTGTTTACATAAAAAATTACAATTTTAGTATTAAATGCAGGTAACGTTGCCACTTAATCATGAAACACCAAATTTGATGTTTCTATTATAAATGCCAACACCAATCCAATGCATACATTTTTTTTTTTAGTGGAAGTGGTTATCTGATGTAATGTGGCAAGATAATTTCCCAAAATTTTGTATTGATAAACCCCAAAYGTTTCTGGTAGAAACAGCAATGATACCAAGCACAACCTTAGTTATATGAAATCAGTACACTTTGATGACAAGAATGTCATCCCAAGTATCAAAAGCTAGATTACAAAGAAGCTGAGTACAGTTGCTGCCTTGCAACCCCTTGTTTAGCTAGTGGAACTGGTTATCTGATGTAATGTGGCAAGATAATTTCCCAAAATTTTGTATTGATAAACCCCAAAYGTTTCTGGTAGAAACAGCAATGATACCAAGCACAACCTTAGTTATATGAAATCAGTACACTTTGATGACAAGAATGTCATCCCAAGTATCAAAAGCTAGATTACAAAGAAGCTGAGTACAGTTGCTGCCTTGCAACCCCTTGTTTAGCTAGGGAGTCAGTCAGCTAACATTTGCAGTTTCATTTTAATGATTGTTGTAAAATCATATTAGAAAAAAATAAAATTTGTCGAATAATTAATACAGTTGTCCAAATAATTTACATGAACATGATTTGAAATGGTGTTATATGGATTACTTCTATTTGAAACAGTTTGACTATTTTCCTCAAACCTTAGAACCTATATTACGAGTTTTATGAGAGTTTTAATACAAAATATATCAAAATTTAATACCAAAATTATCAAACCTTAATACCTGTGTGCATGTTAGAGAGTGGTCAAATTATTGTGCTTTTGTCTTTATCACCTTCTTCTTGGCCACAAGGTTCATATTCCCCCATCTCTACATTCCTAAGTCATAAAAAATTAATTAATATTTACTTTGATAATTTTCTAGATAAGTTGGAAAAAATACCTGTTTAGAGCATTTTTCAATAAATGATCCTTCTTCTATCTTTTCATCTTGGCTATTGCTTTTTTTTTTTGAGGCATTTCTTGGCCCTTTCAAAGAGTGTATGGTGGAAACCTTGTGTTTAAAATCCTTTAACTTGTTTTGAAAACCTGCCTTCCACAAAACTAGCATCAATGCTACCAAGGAGACCCCATGTTATCATTTTCAACTTGCATACCCTCCAATGTTATAGATGATTGATCAAATGTTGTTTGCTTTAAACACCCTGTCACATTTTCCAAAAGATTTTCTCCTACTTGCATAACCATCTTATAAGCATCATCATTAGATGCAGCTTTATTTACCACTTGAGTGAGCAAATGAAACATCTCTTTCCTATGTGCTGCTATTTTTGTAACTTGATCAGAATAGCAATTAGAGTCATGAGATGCTTCACTTCTAGATGCTTTCGCACCAATTGTCCATCTTTTCAATATATAGCATGAGGGTAACATTTCCACACGTCTATAATCAAGTATCTTCAATGCATGTCTGCATAAGATCCCAACAAATTCAAACTTTTTGCAACTACAACTGACTGAGTCATTTCTAGAATCAAAAATCACCTTAAACCGACGATTCACCCCATACACGCAAATTGTATATTCAACAATTGTTTCAGACACAACATGATCTTCTTCAATTCTGCAATTCAATTGTTGCAATACCTCATTATAAAACATAGAAAAAATAGGGGGTGTATACACATGGGCAGCAAAATCTAATATTCCTGTATGTGTTGCCATGGTTGGGGTGCTTTGTGTTGCTGCAAATTCGGCTTTTAACTCTTCATACCGCCTATCAGTAACCACTCTCTCAAAATGTTGAAGGAATCTTGACAAATCATATTTGATGTTGAGATATTTCTTGAGACAATTATTCAAATTCTCACTTCTCTGTATTGTGCTCATGTCGGCAGAAAATGTTTCTCGTTCAAATGCCAACGCCCATTTATGCCTTTTACTATACAATCTTTGCAACCAATTATTTTCTCGAAGTTCATACCTATTGATCATGTTCTTCCATGCATCTTCAAATTCATCAACATCCTCGCAATCATATACACAACTACTGAAATCCTTAGAAAATGTCTTGAACTTCTCAAATACACCACTAAGGTGTTTTGCAGCATTTTGGAACATATGCCAAACACACAACCGATGATGTGATTCTGGTAGTACCAAATTAATTGCTTTTTCCACAATTGCATCATCATCAGTTAGCATTGCATTTGGTTTTTTTCCTCCCATTGTTTTGAGAAACACCTTAAACAACCACTCAAATGTATCTATACTTTCATCATACAATAATGCAGCACCAAAAATAATTGTTTGCCTATAATTATTCACCCCCACAAATATTGCAAATGGTCTATTCTTCTTGTTTATTCTATATGTTGTGTCAAAACATACCACATCACCGAAATAAGCATAATCTACTATCATTTGTGCATCTGCCCAAAACAGATTTGTAACTAATTCAGCTTGGTCAAGTTGTATTGCATAGACAAAGGATGGATCTTGGGACTGCCTATCTTCAAAATATTGTAGAACATCACCTGCCTCCCCCTTATCCATTTTCCTAGTACGGTATGAACTTAAGTAATTCTTTAAATCTACAGAAATGAACCCAATATTTTCACAATCACCAGCTTCATTGACTGTCAAATCCATTGATACTCTTGGAGCTATCCCTGTATCTACCATTTTAGCTTGATCACCTTGTACCTTACCGGTGATTCTTTGTGATCTCAACATATATGGCATGCTAGGAGTTGCAATCGTATGATTATGAGTTTCATTAAAATCAATGACACGATAACAACCATCCTTCCCACGACTTATCTTCATAACTGCCATACATCCGCATCTTGTCTCTGCTCGGGGATTCTTGACATTGATCCTACGTTTATCTGCAACGCGCTTCCCTTCTCTAGAACAACAAAACTTGCAGAATCTTATTTGGCAAGTCCGCTTGCATACTACTTTATTATCCTTCCGGATACTGAATCCCACCCTTCCAGCATATGTATTATAAAAATCATATGCTTCATCCACTGTTTTAAAAGTCATGCCAATCTTTGGGGTCCACTCTTCAGGAGTAACACTTAATTTTTCCTTGAGTTCATTTCGCATACTTGCATCAAGGCCTTTCCTTTCTTCAGATGTAGGCACATCATCAATCGGTTTCACCGTTTCACTAATGTTAGGTGAAGGATTTACCTCATTTGTATCATTGGTAGTGTTAATTTGTCCATGTTCATCTCCATCAAGTTCAAAAACCAGCCTTTGCATGGAGTGTGGGCTACCCTCCATTCTCTTTTTGATTATCCTATTACACACAACAAATTTTAATCAACCATTAAAATATTATAACATCAAAAATAAAAAGAGAAAAAAATTAAAATCAACATGATAAAAAGAGCAATAGAGTAATTTGGGAATCCACTATGCTAGAGATTAAAAATAGCTTCAATTAATTATCTAACTAACAATTGGACAACCTTTCCATCCAACAAGAATCTTTTTTTTTCATAATTTTCCTTGTATTTTATTTTTCTCACTAAGAAGTCTTTTTTTCTTTTCATGTTAACCAAATACAACACAGATCCAGGCATTGAGATGGCAAGAATGTGGAAATTACAATAAAAACTGAAGTGTCCAATAATAAAGGAAATCATTCTACTCTGTCCAGGTTTTTTCTAAGAGCCTTTCACTCCCTCTAAACTGCTTCCATATATTATGACTATCTAGGAGAAACAAATATCAGATGGTAAGATTGTATATTGGTTCTTTTTTGGATACTGTGGCCATCTAAGATGGGAATCATTGGTTTACATGATGGGTCTGTAAAATACAACTAGAGAAAGGTGAGACAAACAAAACTCTGAAAGCTGCACTGGTTCTTAACAGGAAAAAAAATCAAATAACTTATATACGTTATTGGACATCCTTGCCATGCAAACAACATATATAGAGGATGGAAAAGAAGTCAAAAATAGATCAATATTTATCAGAACTATAAACTTAGAAACATTGAATGCAAATGTCTGATAATTGAGAAACAAAAAAGATAAACAGAGGAAGACTAAAACTTTCATATTTGATAAAATAAAGTGCAGAAGGTCACAATATTTTCTGAGCCTTCGCTAAACTCTGGAGCATCTCTCAAATGCTTAAAGTTGGAATTTAAAGCAATAAATATACACCAAATAACCTAATCCACTAGATAGCTAGATGCATACTGACACAAGTGGGGAAAAAGGAGAAGAATAAGATTAGAAGAAGAAGAAACAATATTCCGAAATCTTAAACATATTTCCATGGACTGGAATTTGATTTGAATTTAATAAATTCTGATTAGCTAATTAGATAATCGGCATCATGTATGTAACAAAAAAATAGTAAAAAATATAGAAACAAAAATTTTCAAATTTGACATGGATCGGCATCATGTCTGCAACCTCAATTATCTTGAACTGTTCTAACTACAAGAAGTTAAGAAAAAAAAAAAAGAAACTAGGGTTAGGGTTCTGAGCAATCTGTTGAGCGGGTTCCAGGTAAAGCCATGGCAAATCCCGTGCAGAAAAAGAAAATGAAAATGAAATATACACCAGTATACCTGGTTTGGCCGCCGGTGAGAGTGAACTTCCGGTAAAAAGCAAACACGAAAAAGAACTTAAGAAGCATCATGAAAGAGAGAGAGGGAGAAAAGACGCTCATTTTAGAGATCAGAATGTGGGAAAATTTTTACCTGGTTTGGCCACCGGTGTGAGAATAATTGCCCGAAAATGTGGACGCCGTCAGAGAAAGGAGGTGGGGTTCAGGTGGCGCGCTTGGCCTCTGTTCGTTCTGCAAACCCTGTGTTTGTTCGGTAGCTTGCTTGGCCTGGTTTAGCCGCCGGTATGTGAGAATAATGGACGGAGAAAATGGACGCCGGCGGAGCAAAGGAGGTAGGGTTCAGGTAGCTCGCTCGGGCGGGAAGGGAAAAATGAAAAAACACAAGTTGGTTTCCAGGGAAGGTCAGATTCGCACATGAGAAGCTTCAGTCGTGTTTCGTGTGGAAGGAGAGTGGCACCGCACCCACAGCGTATTGGAATTGTGTTGGGAGCTAAAGTGCTACCAGTAGATTCGGACAGTCGGTTGTATTGGCATGACACATTAACACCGTGTCGGAAGTCGAGACTTCGGATATGGTCCCAATACAAGGTCCTAACAAACAACGATACATAATCGTGGTATATTCAAATACGATCCGAAAATTCATATGATCTGAATTCGAATTTAAATTTATCAAAAATAAAAGTATTTATCAACCGAGGGCTGGTAAATTGGTGTGTTCCAGCAAAAGTTGAATTTAAATTTTTGCGTAAATTACAAACCCTGTGAATTTTTATATCGTGACAAATACTTCCTCAGCCGTTAAAGTTACATGATAGAAGCACTAAATTACCAAAATATTTCAGTAAATTTTTTCTATTTTCATTTTCTTATCATTTCTTAAAACTTAACTGACCCAAATGGAGATATGTTGCTTTAACAAAGCGGCCGGGAAAACAACATACTCTGATTTTCTGGTTTCATATTGTTCATGTTGTTTATCTCTTCTCTCTCTTTCTATAAATGAATCTTCTCCATTGGAGAAGGCAATGAATAGTACAAAGTGTAAAAAAGAAAGACAATTTTATAAATTAAATAAAAGGATAAAATAAATTAGAAAAGGATAGCTTGGGTACTTGGAAAACCTTAAATAGTCGAATGAGAATATTTTTTGAAGTTAATTGATGGAGCACTATCGAAGGGGTCCTTGTCTAACGGCTAAAGTTCAGGGGGGTCTATGTAATTTACCCAATTTATTTATTGGACTTTTTAACCTTTTATTAGAATTCAATTAAAAAATTCATATGATCTAAATTCAAATTTGAATTCAAATTTATTTTTTAAATTTTCTAACCCTTTATTAGAATTCAATTCGAATCATTTTAAAAAATATTCAATAAGGATCCAATTTGATATACGTTGGATCGGGCTTGTTGGTTCATAGGAATAGAGATTTGGAATTAGAATTGGAATTCATGTAGTTTAGTTGAAAGGAATGGCATTTTCCCATTTTTGAGGGAATGGCCATTCCAACTTCCCCTTTGGGAATGAAAATCTCATTCCAGTTGGTGAAACCAAAAAAAAAAAAACTCCCCAAACACTATTTTTCCATGGTAGTCATGTATATTTTATAAAATCTTATTATCATAACAAAAAAGGTAATTTTGATTCTAATTCCAATTATAGGGATGAACCAGAAAGACTCTCATAGGCTAATAGGATTCAAATAAAAGCACATGCATCATTGAGGTGCATATCTATTTATCTATCTATCTATCTATCTATATTTGTCAACACACATTTTTGTACAAATCCAAATACAAAGAAAAATGAAGACAAATTCAAATAAATTGATTTTTTATATATTTAAAATAAATGGGATACAAATTCTTTGGATTTGAATTCTCTTACAAAAGAGATAGAATCTCTGATTCTCTCTTGATTGTGCTTCTTGCAACTTGAGGATTTGTGTTTGAGTTGAAACCGAGGATCAGATGATGTTTTCCCGTGCTTTAGAAAATGATGGAGATTTCTTCTTTCAATTGGGCTTTGAAAGCTTGAGTTTAAGAAGGATTCTATGAGACTGTTTCTTGCAACTTGAGAATTTGGATTTGAGTTGAAGCCAAGGGTCAGATGATGTGCTCCCATACTTCAGAAAATGATGGAGATTTCTTCCATTAATTGGATTTTGAAAGCTTGATCAAGAGAATGATTCTGCAAGACTTCAAGAGTATTGTTGTTTCACTCTCAAGAAAATGGTGTATGTGCTTCCTTTTTCCCAACAACCTTCTTATTTCACTTAGCTTTTCTCCTTGACCAAAAGTCTCCTCCCTCTTGATGGGAACCCCTATTTATAGATTTTCTGGTCTAATATCTTAATCCCCTTAATTAAGGATTTGATTAGCTTTCCTTACTCTTTTTAGAGAGTGAAAGGCCATTCTTAGAGAATAATTTATCATCTATTATTCTCTCTTCAATCATTAGATAATTTCCATCTATGGGAATATATGACTTCATTGACTAGAGATTTGATTGACTCTAGTTACCTTTCATAAAGAAGAGAGCTGGCAATTTACTATTTGTGGAGAGAATGATTTTTAATTAATTATTGACTAGATTTCCATTTTAGGACTTGAGATGGGTTCTAATTGGATTATTTTCATAAATCAATAAGATTTGTAATTCAAAATTGAGTTTGAGTTTGTCTTTAAGTTTGACTTCAAAGTGGATCTCACATGGACCCTTCGGCCATGCTAATGGATTTGTAATAGGAAAGCCCAAATGTTAGGCCCATGCACATATTTTAGACTATGGGGTATGATCCAAATAGAATAACCCATATTAGGGCCCATGAGCAAATTCGAGTTTATGGGGGTAGGGCCCATTTAGGAGCCCATGAAATTTTTAATGTCTACAAATGCCCCCCAAGTCTATGCTAATGTTGGCATCAACGACATGAGTGTAGACTTGCCTGTTTTACTCAGGGACTATTTGGCAAATCTTTCTAGGTAGACCTCTCCACAACCCTGTAGATAAGAAGATGGGTTGAACTTTAGGGGTTCTGTCTTTAGAGATTAAGATCATTTGAATCGAGTCATGATCTACTGAGTTGTTACTATAGTTGGCTATTTTTAGCATGGAAAGACCAAAAGCTTCATTTAAAGCTTCCTTTTTGGTCCTTTTGTATGCTCGTCTTTATGCCTTCTGGTCTTCATGCTATCAGTCTTTTGAGCTTTCCGCACTTAAAAGACGTGCAAGACACCAACTTAGATAGTTGTTGGATAGTACCTTTGGAGTTTCATATGCGATGGGCTCTAAAGATCATGAGTCGATATTTGTATGGAATAATCCTATTATGAATTTTCACGGGGTAAATCCAAGTACACAAAATTTGGTCTTTTTACATGCTATCTCTATGTCTTTTATCGATACCAAAATGGAAGAAGAACTTTTTTTTCCGGCCTTTTAGCTTTCCGCAAATGAAGAGATGTACCAAAAAGACACACCAAATACCACCTTAGATAAATGTTGGGCAGTGTCTTGGTGTCTTGTATATGACCTCCTCCTTGATCCAACATGCTTTTTATGATGATAGGACCTGGCTTGCTATGTATATTTGTATATGAGTTTTGCATTTACTTGAACTTATGTCCAACATAGTTGGACAAACCGTAATTGTACTTCATTTGTGAGACTATTAGAGGGATAACAGCATCTACAAGGCATGCGATTCATGATGCTATGGATGTTTTATTTAGCCAACATTTATAGAATGATCCTTTATGGTTCCATACGATAATTCGCATGGTAATAGCACCATAGTACCCAAGTCTCTTGCTAAGAAAATTGATTTCCAAAAGAACATATTTTTTGGACTTCATATGTTGGTACCCCATGATTCTTATTTCATCAAAGACTTCAAATAAAGGATGCATCATCGACTTGAAAGTCTTAGATTTAGAAATCTATGATTATAGGGGTGCACACTAGTGTCACTTTATGCGTATGCACTTGCTTAGTTGACACACTGCAAAGAACGTAGATGAATTGATTCTTAGTCCAAGAGGAATATATGAATAAGGGCTGAAAAGTGTCTTAGGACCATAGCCTATCTAACTATTTATTATTATGTCTTGGTCAATGAATATTAATCAGCATGGATATTTATCCTCTTCTCAAATCTCGATTGCTTGGATATTTCTCAAATAAGACTCATAGAACAATTCAGATCAGGTAGGCACAATGTTGTAAGCATGGTAAATGAGTACTTAGAAAATTTTTTTTGACATATATCCCTTAAAATACCCCTAACCTACCCTTGAAAAAGATTAATACCCACTTTTGACATTTGTCAAAATATTTATCAAGTGCTGATTTAACGTACTTACTAGATTTGGTCCTTTTATTTTATCATTGAACACCTTGCATTTGCATGCATTGGGTGCTACTTGGTGGCCCCATAATTATTATTCATAAAAAATATATTTTCTTACCCAAAAAATTAAAGATATCTTTTCCACCGATTTGGTATCCCATCACTATATGCATTTATTTGGAAACCCAATATGGCTTTCTTATTTTTGTTCTTTCTATATTCAGCAGCTTCCTTAATTCTTCATTTTATATGTTAGAATTTATTTATTCCATTAGTCCGTCCCTCATCATTACAGTACCAATTTCAAGAGTCTCAAGAGAACTCAATGTTTGATTGATGGTTAAGACCCTGTGGCATCAATTCTTGTGCAAAAGTAAGTTATTATACAGTTGATTACTCACCTCATTACACATTTTGTTTCTTCTTGAATGCTTTGAATAGAGGTAGCATTAACCAGCCATTGAAGAGATATGCGTATCACAATACAAAAGCATAAAAAATGGCTGATAAGAGAACAACCATATATATGTGCCAACTCTCAAGGCGTTTACACTAGCAAACTTATTGAAAGTCATGCCAAACTTCACTGTATGTGACTCATTAAGGTTGCTGGGTTAGGCTCTATCCATTCGTGTTATAGGTTGGGAGGTTTTTGTTTAATTTATCCTTTACTACAACGCTAGACACATCAATTTGTCCCTTTATAGCAACACTGATCAATGTGGAGCTTCATTTCTTGGATTTAGCTCTTGTTTATTTTTTTTTCTTTTTCTTTTCGATAGGAGGATTCAGCTCTTGTTTAGAGGTAAGTTAATGCATCGACCATCATTTATCTTTGTCTTTTATGCATGAGATCTCCCTCTCTCTCTTTTTTTCAATATTTTGTTATCTCTACTTTGAATAATACCAATGGCTAGGGGTGTCAAATCGATCTAGTATACTTGATCCCTATACATTTCTTTGGCATTACAATTTGAGCTCTTTTGTTTCTTCAACACCATCAATTCTGCTTGTGATGTGTATAAACTTTTAATTTCTGCTGTCATACCATCATTTAAGTTTCCAAATCACTTGTTTATTTCATGGAATGATACTTGGGGTCATCAATCGTAATTTATGACTACATCCTTTTACTTTTGATGATTTAAACCATGTGAACGGTTCTTATCCAAAAGTGATTGTCATATTGCCACCTTTCCCATTGCTTACTCCTAAAAAATGTGCATCGTTTCCATTTGATTGAGGTTAACAAAGGCAATCATACAAAGGGCTTATCACCTATTTTCACATGAATGTGAAGCTAAGCAAGGCTCATAGAGACCTTGGTGGGTATCATAGACCCAAAGGGCTTATCACCTATTTTCACATGATAGTTTGTTGACATTTAAATGCTCAACCTAACCTTTTTGCTTGAGATTTTATTCTCTTTTCTTTTATTGATCTTAATTAAAATGTCAAAACGTCATTGCAGTGATATGATGTTGAGATTGCAACATTCTTGATAGAAGGCCTAAAGAATTCTTGCTCAAGTTAGAGATCCTTGCTTAGACATCAAATTTGATATTGTCTTACTACTATCCTCGTAAGAACCATCTCAAGCAATTTTTGCTCATGTTCTTTGTCCAATGGTTACAAAGGGACTTGTGATGTAGGATTTAAATGAAGGGATGAGAGATCCATCACATGGACGCCCAAAAGTTGTGGAATAGGGTGGGTGAATTTCAAAAAATTATCTCCCTTCAACTAGGAATCATATTCCCTATTTTAGAAAAATCATATTTTTCAAGGATCAATCTTCATGAATCAAACTATATTTGAAACGAAACAATAGGAGATGGATATACCTGATACAGAGAAATAATATTTCTCAATGGAGGTGTTCATGCCCAAAGAAGATCACCAAAGACTGCTCCCACTGATATTTGAAACGAAACAGTAGGAGAGGGATATACCTGATATAGAGAAATAATATCTCTCAATGGAGGTGTTCATGCCCAAAGAAGATCACCAAAGATTGCTCCCACTGAATATGACACAATGGATGGACGAGCAGAATCAGTAGGGTCCGTCCCACAAACCAAATTCTTTAGCAAGAATCCAATGGAGACAGTGAGCACAACTTCCTATCAACCTTTCAGCAAAGACTGATGTCAAGATCCAATCTTGACCACTCCTACAATGTTGGAGAATGAACTGGCAGTATGGCGGCGGCAGGAAGGGATCACAGGGAGAAGGCGCAGTCACACTGTGTATTCTTCTCTCTGTAATTCGAGATCTAGTATCTTTGGAATTTCTGGGATGGTTTTGATGGTTCGCCCCCTCCTGCTTTTATAGGCTCAAAGAGATCAACTCCTGATCCTATCAGGAGTTTCCTAATTCAGATCATTATCTGAATTTGGACTCTCTTTAAGTGATAAGGATAAGACCCTTATCTTATATGCAGATTAGATCAGCCTTCTCCTGATCTTATCAAGAGGTTTCCATAACTGAATTCAGATATGGTCTCTCTGAATGGATAGGGTAGGGCTCTATCCTATCTGCTATTTAATCCCAGATTTGCCCCCTCTATTTAACTAATTAAAAAGAACAGTTCGAAATGGGCTTCAGGCCCAATAAGTCCATGTGCTCAAAACTGCTTCCAAACTACTGCCCAATTGGGCTTCTTTGTATGGCGTGAGACCCAAGCATTGATCTACACATCAGCCATATGGGTTCGGCCCAACCTTTGTTTCAAGGCATGGCCGAATACACTGTTGTGGACAGTGCACCCCCTGAAACCCATCACATGGGCCTCTATTGGGCCCAACACTTACATTAAGTGGTCCCTGGGCCAAGCACCTTATAAAAACCTAGGGACTGTGGGCAGATGCAAGATTAGCCCATCACGCATTATCCTTAGTGGCCTTACACTTAACCTCTCAACCCATAATGATCAAACACTGCCCGACAAGAGATGACCTCTCCCTCGACTGCAAGGAACAGTGTTGCACTCTCTACTTATATGGATCCCGGGAATTAAAACCTTTTGCAAACATTTTAGAAACCGTAATATATATACTTTTATATCTCATATAAAATATATTTTGCAAAACAAATCTCAACGATTGAAATCGGTTGCCGGTAGTCTTGGTTTCCATAAGAGAGAGTGCATCCCCGATCATTACCTT
>NW_010729208.1:263714-282260 GCF_000365185.1 Nelumbo nucifera
ATTAAGTGTCCAGTTTAAGGGTATTACACAGAAACACACCACAGGAACATGAATCAAATGTGTACTTTATTCATTTACAATAAATTCATAATGTACATAATTCTGATTGAAGCTAAGGGCATACAACTGTCTAACATGTTGATGTCCTTACATCCTCTTCAACAAATCCCCTTGATGTAAGGGTTGGGGTTCCTGAATCACCATAGATGGAGGTTCATCAAGATGAATTATGTATGGATCAAACAAGTTAAAGGCAATTAAGAAAAAACATTGTACCCATCCTGATGCCGCTAAGAACCAGGGCAGATACATCTGCGGGAACTGTATTATTTTTGGCTACAATATGCACTAATTCCAATACCTTTTCAACTCTAGAGCCATCAATTCCCTGTAGAACAGAAGTCCCATAGTGCTCATGCATTCTTATTTTACGCTAAAAATAATACAATTTCTATTCCAAATATTGAACTAATACCATAACTAGTATTTTGCTAAAACTATAAAATGACTTGACATCAAGGTTCAGTAGCAGAAGAACTTACCCAGACTTCACGAGTTAATCAAGCACCCATATCTGCCAAGAGGATAGCCTTCTGCTTGTCTTAGACCTGTCAAAACATATGAATATTGCACCCTCAATTGATTTTTCTTTTCCATTTTGCTTTTTCAAGTTGTTAAATTATGTGAAAATAAATAATCTAAGGATTTTACCTTGCGAATGTGTGCATAATCATAGAGACGAGCATAAACACTTGCACCAGCAACAATTGTTTTTGGCCTGAAAAGTGTTTCACTTTTCTCCAATTGTAATTTACAATTTCTCACAGTCATAACTTCATTACTTGTATACCATCTAAGTATGTATAATTGTATAGGCAATGTATGGATTAACAAATTAATTGTGTAGTTTATACATATTGCATCCAAACAATGGAAGTGGAATCCTAAGAATACAACATTAGCATCCAAACAATAGAAACACATTATCAACAGAGTTGTATTTTATGGGTTTTGGAATCAGCAAAAAAGGATTCCCCTGGTCAAATTCCATTTCAACTAACATAAGGTGGTCCAAACACAACCTAAATAAATAGCAACTGAAATTGAGATAAAACTGCTAAGATTTCCTATAGTTCTTTCTCTTCAATTTATTGCATGTCCTTGCCTACCAAGCGAAAATAGATAGATGGTTCATGTTTTGGACAAAATGAAACTAGCTTTTTTATTAGTTAACTTTAGTAGAAGGATGAGATAAATTTTGGAGTGAATACTGCTCACTGATGAGCATGGCCCTGAGTAATGGCTATTACTTGGGAGGGGCAGATTGGGTAGGATCCTACATTTTTGCAATTTTTTAGTACAAAGTGGCCATCCTCAGATTGGAATCCGCATTCCTATGCATGCCAGCCTTAGAATTTACCATTACATCAAGTAAAATTCAGCAAGACCAATGCACTTTAAGACCTATTTGAAGCCCTACTCTGTTTGATTAATTGTCTCAAAACTAGGGTTATGAGGTGGTTAATCCAGTGTCTCTAGGCTGAAAACTAAGCTGTTGTTGCCAAACATAGAACCAACACATAGTGATAAAGTTGTTGAGCCCAAACTTGAACCCATACAAACTTTGTATCACATGTCTAAGGGATGGGGATCCATCATTCACTTTATCATTTTCAAGAGACCAAAATGTTATGGCACTTCTCTCATATAATAGAACTGGAAAGGGCGTCAAACCAAGGTGCTTGGAATGTGGTCTACCAATGGAAAAGGACATGAACTCAAAAACTTAGGGGCAAGATTTATTGATCTCCATTATACATGCAATTATGTGGATATTTACAGAAAAGAAAAAGAACAATCACATTTTTTCAGAACAAGATAGCATCTTTAATATAGCTACAAGTGGATATATGCTTTTGTGTTATCAAAATCAGTCATAAGCTGATTCATTGAGCGTACTTCAGTGAATCTACATATGCACAGACATATACATGTTGATCAATTATATACACTCCCAAAATTTGGATTTCTTAATTTTCACACTCCAACAGTGGATACTGCTCAACACTCCAAATTTGCTCCATGATATGGTGACTTATCATATTCATTTCCCACCCCACCCCAAAAAAAAGGGAAAAAGAATTAAGAATTTAATGGGCCTAAAACAACCTATCAAATTTTCCTATATATTCTAAGTTATAATAACTACTAATGTTTTTCTTTCAAATATTTTTTCAACTAAAACTTTGAAAGCTGATCAAACTGTTCATTCCTTTCTCAGCAGTTTGATCCTATTCAATCATGATCATAGTTAGTTGATGGCCAAGATTAAGTTGATTGGATGATCATAACTGGGCCCCTTGGCCCCTGTTTGCCAGATTCTAGCTGGTTGGACCTATTGGATGGTTGATCCGGTTCAAAGCCAGAATTGAATAGGGAAATTGAACATTTGGGTCAACCATCATGTAGTTAACCAGATTCACGCAACATCTTACTTGTGTAAATGCAAAAGAATTGAGTGTTTAAAGTGTTGGGATTTCCTACCCACTCTCTACCCGCCATGAATTGGAGCCACACATTTCTATTATGAATTGAGAGATGTGTGACTCCAATTCACTACGGGTAGAGAGTGGGTTGGAAAAGTGAGTAGGAAATTTGGGCTCTAAATTCTGGTTTGCTTTTGCTTCAGGCTAAGGTTTGGAATTTTTTTTAATTGTTTATGAGGAGTAAATTGAGTAGTAAAATGATATATATGTTCATTTCAGTGGAGTGAATCAGTAAGTAAATTCATGTGGCCCCCACTTTGTTTGATAGAAAGTCAAGGTAAGAAGAAGGTGGTCTAAACTCCAAACTTTGCATCAGTTTCTAGGAAACAAAATTTACATTTCTAATGACTGTATATGAGACAGTAAAAGTGCAATTCATAGTCACAAACAAAAGAATGCAAGTCTGAACTACGTGCAAAATCTGTTTCAGGTTCGCTTTTGTAGTACTAACAAGCAGAGCCTCATATGTGTTTTGGCATTTATTGGCAGTTAAGGGTTTAGCAATGGCATTTAGAGGTTTGGTATTTGCTGAACACTGTCCAATCTCATTCAATGAAAAAATAAATAGTATAGTAGAATCATTCATCCAAGTATTTATTTTTATATATTAATATGGGGAAGGTCAACCAAGCATGATGATGAATGGATGAAAATTTTGAAACTGTTTATCAGGTCATTGGGTGCCCTGAACAGTTTTAGTTCACTAATAAGTGATTATATGAAGAAATTGGGATGGGAATGATCATACCCTTGTATCAGTTCCAGTAGTTGTGGCTTCAATTCTTCATCCCTTAAAAAGTTTCAATTCGTCTTGAAACTGCTTCAACAGAGTTTATTGAGACCTTGATCTGTGTATGCAAATCTCTTTTAGCTTCTCTTGTTTTGTCCACTATAGAAGGGTCCTTTCCTTTCATATCCTGGTTCCTAAGTTGCATGCACTTCTTCTCATAGGCAATGTGAATCCGTTCTCCAGACTGTTGGTGCAATGTAAATCCATTAACATGTTTCAAGAAACATTACAAGTGCTAACAGAGGAAGGGAAACAAAACTTCCACATTGCTTCAAAGAAGAAAATGGATGTACGGACATTTGAGCAAAACATGTTGTATAATAAGGAGAAAGAAGGAAATATCTTTATTGCAATTATCCATACAAAGCTCGCTATATATTATATATATAATTTAGCTATGGATGTGTATGGAACAACTACTCCTAGGATCTATATGTAGGAATGTTTTGTAATCTAAACTCTTTTTTCATCTAAACTATGCATGGAAGTTGTTGTAACTAATAAACTGTTCATCATCATCATTATCGTTTAAAGCTTTCTACTAATCAATTGCTCTTCATCAAAATTCATGAAGGGGATTTTGATTGATCAAAGTTCTTTTAGTATCATACCCTTCCAACACTTTAAAAAACAAAGTGTGAAACAGTGCCATTGTGTTTTCTTATGACTTGCTCTTTTATAGAATAGTAAATGATACTCCTCGAAGCATACTTTGAGCCGTAGAATGAACTTAAGTTCCAAAAACCATTACAAACGAAGAAACAACAAAATAGAATGACCAAAATAGACCAGTAGAATGAACTTAATAAAATCACTAGTGGTTGTAACTATGGAATTCACATAAACAAACAAAGACCAGCACAAAAGTGAGTGAGTGAGTGAGAGAAACATTCTAACCTTCAGTCAGCCACTTCACGCCAGCAACAACCGGGTCAACAGAAATGTTGACACCAACACTAGGCCACGTCGCTTGGGATAACAAAGGAGGTGTTGCCGCTGCTGCCACTGTACCGATTCTGTCGAAAATCCTGCTCGTAGAGAAGCCTCCCACCCCGCCAATTCCGATAATGTTGTTGCCTGAGAATCTCAACGCGTCGTTTTGGTTCAAAAACATCAATGAACCTTGATCAATAATAGAGCACTTGGAAGAATCAATGGTAGATAAGGGATCCGAATTGAGGTATCTCAAGGAACTAACCAAAGAAGAATCAAATAGACAAGGATCTGAATAGATCTTGGAGTTAATATTGAAGGATAAATAGTAGAATGACCAGTTCTTCTGTAGCTAGGGTTGTAACTATAAATTTGGTTCGCCATAAAAGAAACCTAGATATGGCAGGGTAGCCAGAGAAGAAGGTGGGATGTAAAATGGAATAACAAACGAGGAAGCTGAGGGTCAGGGATGAGTGGGACTAGGTTCGGTGATTAAGTTAGACACTAAACGAAGTAAAAAAACAGAAAATGCCTCTAAAATAATTATATAATTATATATTATAGAAGATATTGGACTGGGTTCTAATAATTTTTCTGAATGTTGGGCTCAATTAAAGGCATGTATTAACTACCTCTAAAATAATATGTCGTTATTAGACATCTACAGAAGCATTTTTCTTTTAAATGCCTCTACCCATCGCCTTTAAATGTATAATTTTCTTGGTAGTGTGGGTAGTCCAACCCAGCTAAGGTTCCCTATACCCATTAGGAGCCTATAGAAACAAATTTGAACTACTGCATATAGGGCCTTAGCAACTCCCCTTAGGTGTCCAACTACATTTCAAAGCATTTAGGGAGGGAAAAGCTCTTTACATGTCATGTTATAATTTGACTATACACCATAATGCTTGTAATTCTAATAATTACACTTTTAAAATTTTGTAGGAATTTTGCCTTTAAGCAAATTGTCTCTTATTAGATAAGCTTTGTGATCTATGATTTACTCACTTTTGAGAAGAATTTGGTGTCCTAAGAACGACCTATCATCTTATAAGAGGTATGCTTTTGGTTCAATTGCAACTTAAATGATATCTTATAATTTTCTTTGTTGCAACTAGATATTGTTTCAAGCAAGAAATTGCATGAGTATGGGATTTTTGATTCAACACTAAACTTATGGCACTTCTTGAATCCATGTCACCTATCTTGGCACTTGGATTGAAATAGGTGACCTTTGAGGGGGAAAGGTTTTCCTTGGAGGCATACCAATTTTCATTACTTTTTTGACAAGATGACACTTCTTAAACCTGTCACCTATCTTGGCACTTGTGCTAAAATAGATGGCCTTTGAGGGGGAAAGATTTGCTTTGCAAGTGTAATGTCTCTCATCACTTTCTTGAAAAGATAGCAATTCTTGAACCAAGTCACCTATTTTAGCACTTGGGATGAAATATGTGGCCTTTGAGGGGGAATGATTTATTTTGTAGACATATCGGTTCTTATTATTTACTTAACAAGATGAGAATTCTTGAACCGAGTCACTTATCTTGGTACTTAGGCTGAAATAGGTGGCCTTTGAGGGGAAAAGAATTTGCCATAAAGTTTAGCATTTGTGCATTTGGTGGAGAGGCATTTCTTGAACTTGTATCATTTATCTTGACTTCATGTTAGAATAGGTGACCTTTAGGGGGAGAGACTTGTCATTAGTTTCATTATTGGTAATGGTGATTCCCTTTATTTCTTTAAAAGAATGAAGAAATTCCCCTATTAATGTTGTAGATAATTTGCTTTTTTAGAGTCCTTTCACTTAATATGTTATTTTGATGACTTCAATGTTATATGCACTGTGGGTATTTCTCTTTGACAACCTTGTTGTGTCTTATTTGTCATCAAGCCTTTTTTTCCTCTTTTTTTTTTCTTTGATTTAGTCATTCATAGTTTATGCTCTTGTGGGCTAGGAGTACATTGATAAATTTTTTTGGGCCGTCTACGGTTTATACTCATGCAGGCCAGGAATAGTACATTGATAACTTTTTTGGGTCGTTCACAGTTTATACTCATGTAGGCCAAGAGTAGAATGTTGATATTTTTTTTTAGCCATTTACAGTTTATACTCATGCAAGCCAGGAGTTTTCTTTTTTTTTTTGTTTTAGAGAACGATTATGCCTTTCAAGGTTGCCTACATACCCAAAAGGGGAACAAGTCTTGACATAGTTTATAACAAATAATGCTCCAAAAAGTGTTGAGAAACTTTTGCTTTCACCAAGGAGTTTGGTAGACAGTTTATACTCATATCTTAGAGTAGTTGTAGATAGTTTAGGCTCATATCTAGGAGTAATTGTAGATATTTTATGCTAATATCTGGGAGCAATTGTAAATATTTTTTGCTCATATTTAGAGCAATTCTAGATAGTTTAGGCTCATATCCAAGAGCAATTATAGATAGTTTATCCTCATATCTATGAGCAAACTTTGAGTAATTTACGATGTATCCAAAATCTTTGGTAGATGGTTTAGGCTCATATCTAGGAGCAATTCTAGATAGTTTAGGCTTGTATCTAGGAGAAATTTTGAGTTGTTTAAGAAGTTGGATAGTTTATACTTGTACTGAGGAGTATTGTAAATAGTTCATATTCGTATTTGGGAGCAACTTTGAGTAATTTATGATGTTTCTGAAACATTGATAGATAGTTTAGGCTCATATTTAGGAGCAACTCTAGATAGTTTAGGTTCGTATCCAATATCAAATTTTGAGGAATTTTCATGGGCAATATTTTTAAATACTTTCCATTAATAAATTCATCATGTAACTGTCATTTCACAATATCAAGGGATATTTCCTTAAGTTCATCTTCTTGAATACTTGGTCTTGATTTGAAAGTTCTCATGCCATTACATGTTTTATGAAGACAATGTTATCATCATTTTTTAACCTGCTTTTTTCAACTTTAGATTGAGGTACTTGATTGGTAAACACCAATGTTCTTTGCTTAACTGTCAAAGCATCACCCAAATTTATTTCAAGAGCTACTTGGCATTTCATACATGAATGGATAGAATTGTGGGAGTCATCACTTCCTTTTCCCACCTCCAAGTGATTGTCCACTTTTGCTTTTTTTATTTGTTTTCTTTTCATGTCCATTCTTCCTTTCTTTTGAATAATAGTTGGGGTTGATGTTGATTGCCCTAATCTATCAAACATCGAAGTGTGAGATGTTGGCATTCTCAACCTAACAAATTCTAATACATGTGCTACTTAATTAGCTTTTTAGGTTCGTCTTCAACAACTTCAATTGTAATGTGATTTACACTTTCCTTTTTACTTGAAACATGCACATAATTCCTTGGTCGATGAGAATGTAGCAAAATTTCCTTATGGATGACTTGTGTGGAAGATGTAGCTTGGTTGTCTATTCTAAACCATTCACTTTGAAGGGGTTTCCTTGGTTTCACTTGTTGATTCATTTGTCTTGATCTCAAATTTGAGGTCATGGGTAAATGCTTAACATGATGTTTATGTTGAGTAACCATAGTCCACCCCACATCTTTTGAAAATATCACCTCTAGTTTAGATAAAACAATATCTTTAGGATAAAAGAATTGTTTTTGTGCTTCATTTAATAATATTTCAGACTTGAAATCATAAACAATAGGGTTAAGACCCAAAAGAAATTTCATTTGTTGAACGTGTTGCCCCCATAGCTTTCTTATGTGGGGGTAGATTTTTACAAGGACTAGAGAGAGGTGTCGAGTCGCATGATCTGAATGCAATAGTAGTGAGATTTGCGGTAGCAATGCCATTACTTAAGTCTAACTCAATCAACCCCTTCTTTGTTAACTACATGATTTTTTATCTTTGAAAATGAAACATTTCTTAATTGAATTACTAATTATTCGATGGTATTGACAATATTTTGGATGATCTGTTCGACCTTCCTCTTCAGGGTGCTTGCAATTAGGAAGCTCTATGAGTTTTTGAGCTAAGATAGCATCTGACATCCCTGGAACATCGAAATCCGGGAATGGATACTCTTTCTCCTCCATTTCTTTTAAAGTGAATTTTTGTTTCCCTTTATTTTGAGGAACATTTTTTCTTGTTTCTTGCTTTTCTTATTTCGCGGATCTTGATAGGTGCAATAATAGTAGTCATGACTTCCATTGACTTAGAGAATTTTCCTTCTTTTTTATGTCCTTTGCTTTTTGAAAGGCATGAGTTTGTTACTCTTCGAAGGCATTTAGACTTAGCTCCATGTCATGAGCATGAGTTGCCAATTCTTCAAAACTTCGAGGTTTTATTTCCTTGAGGATATAGTGCAAGCCCCAACGCATTCCTTGAATACAAGTATTGATAGCTGAAGTTTCACTAAGCTTATCCTGACAATTTAGATAGAAATTTCTCCATTTATCAACGTATTCAATAGCATGGTCATCTTTTTTCTACTTTGTCATAGTTAGTTCATGCATGCTAAACGTGCGACGGGTGCTATAAAAATGACCCAAAATTTCTCTTTCCAATTGATCTCAACTATCAATGGAATTTGGTTCAAGGTTAGTATACCAATCAAAGGCATTTCCCCTTAATGAGCATACAAATTGCTTCACCATCAAGTTACCATAGGTTCCTACATTGTTGCATGTTTCTACAAATGTGCATTGTGTTGTTATGGATTACCCTTTCCATCAAACTGTTGGAACTTTGAGGGTTGATATCCCAAGGGCATGGGCATGTTGTCAATATGCTCAGTGTAGGGTTTAGTGTAGACCGTAGGTGATTGTTGAATCCCTCCAAAGTTGTTGCACAGATAAAGATGCAATCGAAACGTGTTGGGTGTCATTGTAGTAACTTGTTCTTGTGAGCCCTCACCTATGAGATAACCCTAGGTGGGTGGGAAGGTGCTTGTCTAGATGCCACTCCTTGAGTGTGTTCTAACTTGTTCATAAGAGAAGCAATTTGGAAATCCTTCTCTTCCACGATCTTTGTTAATTTCACAATAGTTGCAGTCATTTTAGCAAGTTGCTCTTTAATGGTGGCAGCCTCTACTATCATGATAGGCATGGCAGAAGAATACCCCAAGGATTTAGAAAAGATTTGGTTCTGAAACACCCCTTGTGATGTGACAACATTGAAGGTGTTCCGGGCCTTGATCCAGTGCTAGAGTGTTCATCAGAAGATGCATATGTCTCCTTTTATAGTGGAGCACCTATCAAACTAACATGTCTTGGGGATGCACTTTTTTCCCCTATATATGTCATGAGTGTAACCAATGAAATGAATGGCTTTGGTTGAGTAGATTTTCCATGATTCGCTAGAGAAGTACTCCCAAATGGTTGGGCAACTCCAACCTTAACCTTGCCTTGGGTTGTTGGGCCTGTATAGTTAGTGCCTGTAGAGGTGGAGTTAAGACCATTCATAGCATTTTTCTTACCGCCAATAGCTGTAGAAGACCTCTTCGAAGCCATTGATCAATTGATAACTTTGAAATAAGTGCTAACTCGAGATAGATGAGAGGAAAGAGTGTCCCACTAGGCGTGCTAGAAATTTGTTGACACAAATTTTGTGTATAAATCCAAATAGAAGAAAAGTGAAGACAAATTCAAATAAATTGATTTTTTATATATTTAAAATAAATGGGATACAAAATCTTTGGATTTGAATTCTCTTACAAAAGAGATAGACCCTTTGATTCTCTCTTGATGGTGCTTCTTGCAACTTGAGGGTTTGTATTTGAGTTGAAATCGGGGGTCAGATGATGTGTTCCCGTGCTTCAGAAAATGATGGAGATTTCTTCCTTCAATTGGGCTTTGAAAGCTTGATTTTAAGAAGGATTCTATGAGACTGCTTCTTGCAACTTGAGGATCTAGATTTGAGTTGAAGCCGAGGGTCGGATGACGTGCTCCCATACTTCGGAAAATAATGGAGATTTCTTCAATTGGACTTTGAAAGCTTGATCATGAGAAGGATTCTGCAATATTTCAAGAGTGTTGTTGTTTTACTCTCAAGAAGATGGTATATGTGCTTCCTTCTTCCCAAGAGTCTTCTTACTTCACTTAGATTTTCTCCTTGACCAAAAGTCCCCTCCCTCTTGATGGGAACCCCTATTTATAGATTTCCTGGTCTAATATCTTAATCCCCTTAATTAAGGATTTGATTAGCTCTCCTTACTCTTTTTAGAGAGTGAAAGGTTGTAATTACTACCATTCTTAGAGAGAATAATTTATCATCTATTATTCTCTCTTCAATCATTAGATAATTTCCATCTATGGGAAGATATGCCTTCACTGACTAGAGATTTGATTGGATCTAGTTACCTTTCATAAAGAAGAGGTGGCAATTTACTATTTGTGGAGAGAATGATTTTTAATCAATTATTCTCTCTTTAATTATTGACTAGATTTCCATCTTTAGGACTTGAGATGGGTTCTAGTTGGATTATTTTCATAAATCAATAAGATTTGTAATTCAAAATTGAATTTGAATTTGAATTTGATTTCAAAGTGGATCCCACATGGACCCTTCCACCATGCTAATAGATTTGTAATAGGAAAACCCAAATATTAGGCCCATGGACATATTTTAGAGTGTGGGGTATGATCCAAATAGAATGATCCATACTAAGGCCCATGAGCAAATTTGAATTTATGGGGGTAGGGTCTATTTAGGAGCCTATTAAAATTTTAATGTCTACAATATTATCTTTTTTTTCCCTAAAATTTTGCACATAGTTGCAGTTTATGGTACTCCAAGACCGAATTCAAACCTACTTAGGGTGTGTTTTGTAAATAAATGTTTTTGTTTTTAAAAATGCCATGTCAGCAAAAAATTGAAACATGTTATTTAGCCTTTTTTTTCTTATTTTGAGAGGGAAAAATAAGTTAGTTTTATTTAAGAAAACAAAACATATTTTTTGGAACCATAAGTAAAAGCAAATTTTGGAATACAGATATTATATAATTTATAAAACATTATACGAGGAGATGGTTTTGGTTTCTAAAATAAAAAACAACTGCCACATAGCAAAAACTATAAAATGGTGTCTGGAATACAGATAATATATAATCTGTGGAGATTGCAGAAGATCATTGAGGAGTGTCATCATGTTCTATCTCATTTGACTCAAGTATCTCTTTTTGTCATGTTTTTCAGGAAGCAAATCACACAGCGGATTGGTTGGCCTGTAATGCTCATACCGGAGGTCTTGTATGTTTGGATGTTTTGTCTTGGTCTCTTAATTTTATTTGCTTCTGTGATGTTTGGGGACTCCCATCATTTTAATCCCTTCAATTCCGATCTATATATGCCAGTTGCCAAGTCAATGCCAAATAAAATAGGCATTTGTTGCAAAGGAGCCTCACTTAGAGGGTGTTTGGTTCTGTGGGCAGTTTGGTTTATTGGAAAAACACTTGTCTTGGGTTATGGGAAAAACGTCCATTAGGAAAATGTCAAAATGACGTTTCTTGGAATGATAAAACATTTTCACTTTTTGGCTTATGTAGTTCCTTATTGCACTCAACTGTCATAAAGTTGAAAAATGTTTTGTGTCATCTTTCAAAACAAATTTCATGTAAAATATTTCCTCATAAAAAAGCAATGGAACCAAACAGGGCCCAACCATTCACACCGGCAACCCCCCCTAAATTGTCACATGAAAATATGGTTTTTAAACCAAAAATTCATTCAACAACACATTTTTTGTATAATCAAGAACATATTTTATGTAAATACCAAAAAAAGAACATATTTTATGTTTTTTTTTTTGTTTTTCAAACCAGATAGGTTTTTATTTATTTTTTTGAAACCCATAAGCATGTTTTAAAAAGCGACCCGAAAACGAAACCATTTTTGGCCATTAGTTCCCAGGTCTAATGGTCTGATTGTTTGGTCCAAACCCTGATTTGATGGTTTTGAGGTCCAAAACCAGACTCGGTGCCATGACCAGTTCTTAAGTCAACCGGTCCAATCATTTGATCCGATCTGATTTTCAAAACCAAAATCACAAGAACAATAATTCACATTGAAAACACCCTCTTAGGCCCTGTTCGCTTTTTGGTAAATTACTTACCCAAGTAAATAAGGTAATGACCGTTTTAACTATAAAAATCCATTATTAAAAGGGGCATTTTTTGTTCCATTCAAGTGTTGACAACTTTCCCCCAAGTGGGAAAGTTATTTATTCACCCAGGAGATAGGAATCACTTACCTGAGTATGTGGTGCCTAAGAAAATAAATTTTCCCTAGTCCTCACATAAATCTGAAAAAAGAACATGGCTTCTTGGACAATGGGAGCCAAAATCCCATTGACCAACTTTCCCCCTCTCAAAATCCAAAAAAAGAACCCCCCTTAATGTTACTAGTTGGAAACTTGGAGGCCTTCACAATAAGATGCATCAAATGCTTGAAAGTCCTAAACTGCTTTATGCATTGTTCTAATATGCAGTGAACTCTCCCATCGCTGAGCAAGGCTTCATCCAAAGGCTCAGTTTAGGTTGTCTTACTCTTACCCCAGGCCCCCATCAAATCTTTTGTTGGGTTCATTTTCTTTGGCCCTAGCCCAACTTGAGCCCGGATCTGCTGCTTGCACCACTGTGCATCATTGGCTCATTGCATCACTTGCTACACAATCAATCACAAGTGAACGTGTCAATGTGTCATATGAGACCAGATTTGGTCCTCACAGATCGCACCTCACACCAACCTCACAAGCACATCCCACCATGTATCAAGAACATCTCTCGTACTTATGTGTACCAGATCTGATCCTTACAAAGCACACCTCACACCAACCTCACAGGCACATCCCACCATGTATCAGGAACATCTCCCGTACTTGTATTATTATTCATGGGAGATGTTCCCAATACATGGGTTGATGTGCCTGTGAGGTCGGTGTGAGATGCGCTGTGTGAGGAGCAGATCCCAATTCGTTCCCTACATTGATATGTGGGTCCCATGTGTACAGAACATGGAAAGTGATATACAGCCATGCAAGCAGCAGATTCCAAGTGGCCCAACTCATATAATATGCATCTCATACACATGCTACATGAATTTCACGAAAAGAATTGCCATACATATATACATACATACACTTCAAGATATTGTACCTATCTCCTTTTGCTACAGACACCAGTACAAATTGGTATTGAACATGAAATCTCTTGAGATCTCCTAGTCAATCGCTCTTCTTTCTCTTATTTCCATTTTTTTTAGTTCAACTTCTGGTAGTCTTACATCCAAAGTTAAAGTTGAACTTAAATTTTAACTGTCCTATAAACAAAAATTCCTATCGCATTCAACTACTTCAACCCAATGAATAACAAAAAGATATGGGTTTTGGGTTTTACATAGAAGTTTAACCGGCGGGAGTTGTGCAGAGCTTACCATCTAGGTTGTTCACAGATTTAACCAGTTTGTCCGGTCTCAGCTTTTGAAGATGGATGAACAAAAGATTCCCCCCGAGGAAGGAGATATCTCCCCCAGTACCTAGAGCAGTTAGTAGAAATTCCCTATAAAAATAAGCTGAGGCGAAGTTTCTACTCTTAGATATCATTTAAAGTCGTCCTATCAAAGATCCAGTAGCTGCACAACCAAAATACTGACAGCAGAATGCAGTAGCCTTCCAATGTCTATTCTTACTAGAAATGATTAAAACAAGGCTTGGTTGATGATTATTACAAGGAACATTAACAATACAAAACTTGTTTGTGTATTTCATGGAAAAAATCAATAATCATAGCGAAGCTGAACTGCATCTCAAGTCAACTTCTCAAGACTGCAGTAAGGCAGGTTTCTTGTTCCCAAGTGGTATGCTTCCAATTTGCAGTTTGGATGCTCCTCAGTGTTGCTACAGATCACAGAATGACATGATGCTTCTCAGACACACCTTTGCATCTAGGTAAAGACAAACTTTCCACATCTATATACACCATATGCTCAAGTTAATTCTACAAAATGAACATGTTCTTTTATTATGCACACTGAACGGCACACCACAATACTTCACACCATCCACCATAAATAAATGAGAGGATCTACATAAAGGCCTTTGTCTCACTTACTCTGCAATTTGGCCAACTCAATACCAAAGAAATGTTGGTTTCATCATTTTGATGATATCACTTTTTCACTACGACACAGGCTGTTCTTGATTGGTATTTGTTTCTTCAGCTTTGGAAGGAGATGAGCTTACTACCTTACTGTTTGCTTCTTGCACAGATGGTTTATCAGCAGTTGGGTAAGACAATCTTCTTGGCTTTGTAACTCCTCTCCCATTAGACACAATAGGTTTAACTGAAACAGAGATTTTCACTGCAGGTGAATTTGGACTTCTACCAACCTTGCTCACCTGCTTACTCTGAACCTTCTTTGAACTGACGGACTGAGAAGGAACTCTGCTTTCCCATGGACGAGCAGCAATCCACCGATCCATCCAGCTCCAACCCCAGTTAGCATTTGCAAGTCCATAAGGAAACTGTCCTTGGTTCTGATTGGAATTAGCCCTCCACTGTAAAACACAGAGATCACAATTCTTACCTTCCATGTAACCATTAGAATAAAAGATAGAATTATAGAATTTATATGCATAGTCAACATACCTGATGAGAGAAGGCATATGCCATAGCTCGTTCACGTTTAACTGCAGCTTCTTCTCGCTGTTGAATTCTAGCAAGAATTTCCTCCATTGTATCAGAACCACCAGACCATTCCACCTGTTAGGCACAAAACCCATTACTGAAGGTGGAGGAGGCCATATTGTCCAATGCATGGTTCACTATCCACAATTCTAATCAATTGAGGATCTTTCCATGATTCTAGTCACTGACTAACATTTCAGTGAAATATATTCACATGCATCAATTGAGAAAAGGATGAAATAGTAATAAGCTACTATGTTTTGCATTCTCAAACAGATTAAAAGAACACATTTATATCTAGAAAGAAACAAGGCATAAAAGAAATGTATTTCCATAAATATAGATACACACTAGTGCGGGTAGTATTCTATTGACTCCTCAATTATGATCCTGAAAACCAAAAAAAAAAAACTATGATCCTGAAAAGGGCAGTGAGTTTATAATCAAGATGGGTTCATATTGACTGGCATAATAAGGGCATGGAATGAAGTAGCACACTCTTCCAAAGAAAGAGAAATAAAGGTGATGGACTAGAAGCCCCCAGCTAGCAATAAAATCAATCTGAACTTCGATGGGAGCTCTATAGGAAACCCGGGACAGGCAGGGATTGGTAGTGTGTTTAGAGATTCATCAAGAAAAGTGTTGGCAATGTACTCAGGACCTTTAAGGGTAGGAGACTTACTAAAGGCTGAGCTGTTAGCACTGCTACAAGGTCAAAAACTTTCTAAGCAAGCAAACCTTCAAAATTTGGAGGTTGAAGGGGATTCAAAACTGGTTATCTCTTGGACTACCACAGGGTGTAAGGTTCCCTGGATTTATAGACACGCCCAGGGAGAAATAGAAAGCCTGGCAAGGGAACTAAATTCCACTTTCACTTGGATCAGAAGGACTGCAAATGGAATGGCCAACTCATTAGCCAAGCAGGGGGGGCTATAGGCAGAAGTTGCTTTGGGCACTATTGTAATTTTTTTGGGTTTGATTGACAACTTGGGTTTTATTGTAATTTGGTACTTGTTTTCTCACTCGTTAATAAAATTAATCTTTCATTGCTGCTCAAAAAGAAAAAAAATAGGTTCATGCTGACAAGTAACCAGAGTGGGGAAGTAGCTGTGGTATTGACTTAGTTAAGTATATATTCCTTGAAGAAACTACCATTTAGGACTCAGATCTAACCTCCTTTTCTTCTTTTCTGTGCTTTATTCCACAAATCTCCAAGCATACACAAATCGAAGCACCATAAATATAAAAATAAAATGAATTTATTAAATTATCAAGTGATGAACCTCCAAGCAATCACTGACTCAGTCATCAACAAGAGGAGAATAATGCAATCTTTGGTTACAAAAACAAATGAGCAATGGTTGTCCAAAATAATATTGATTTTTTAAACTTTGCTAATTTTTGCATATGGGATCAAGAATCATTCATACCTCTAGCTCATGAAGCTTTTCTTCCAGTTTTAGTTGATTCTCTAGTTTCTTTTGTCTAATGCGGCCTTCTGTTACCATGCAGAGTCTGCGGGCTTTAATCTGGGCCTGTATTCTGCTCCATGAATGAAGATAACTTAAAGTAGTTGAGGCTTGTTTCTTAACATCATGGCCTTGAGTAATGGATTGTAACCTTACAATCCCTTTCAAACGGCGTAGAGCTTTCCTTGCCTGCCACAAGTGGGAACAAGTATTACAAAAGGAAGCACCAGATGTAGTACAAGTGGGAACAAGTTAACTAATACACAAATTGCATATTAAACAGTAAGATGATAATTGATGGATTCAAACTACCATAAAAGACCCTGATCAAGCTCTGTTAGATTAAATTCCATGTTCCAAAGTAGGAGGTGAAATAATATAATATAATATATACTTAACTAGTAATATAGTTGTCTTTTATTCTGTCTTGAATTTATCTAGAACTCAAAACTGCTGATCTTATCTGTGGACCATAGTATCAGCTCCTAAATTATGCACTTCTCTATTAAAAATTTAGGACCCAATTATGAAAATTAGAAGTTCACAATTAATCAGGGATTTGCTTATCATTTTCCGTTTTGCATCATTCACTGAAGTGACATGGGTAAAAGTGTAAACAGATCCAATTTTTTCCTTATATTCTTTTCCTTGTTTCTCATGCAATCCTTTCATTGTGTTGAAGTCAAAAGAAGGAAAAGAGACTCAAAAAAAAAAAAGGAAAGAAAGAAAGGAAGGAAAAAAAAAACTTCCCAAAGAAAATATACTGGCCCATCAAGGAGGTTGACTTGATATTCATTAATAAAACTGTAAGGAGCCAAAAACACAAAAAAGTCAGAAGAGTAGCCCCATAACTTTTATACCCCAAAGATCTATTTTTTTTTTTTGTAAAGCATATCCCAAAGAATTCTTATCCTCTTTACTTTACATATAGACATATATTAAGAAACTCTTTATGATGCTAACTGAAAAGGCTGGAAAAACAAAAGGGACAAATGAGTTAACCATGAAATTAATGTCTAATAGATTGTACTTATGTATACCATATATGCCCGAAATGCAGTTTGAATTCGAGTTGCTGCTATATCCTCAACTGGTGCACTGAGTGCACTGGGATTTCCACTAGAAGCACCATTGGAGAAATTACTTGTCTCTTTACGAGAACGATGCTTCCACTTGAACCCGTTTGATTTTTCAGTAGTTGTTGATTCCTGTCTCATTGGATAAAAGCAGATTAAAGAACAGTCAAATAGCATATGATGTTCCTAGATTATAGGAGATATTACAAAAAAATTCTAGATAAATTGCATAACTATCTAAGTAGAAACAAATGAACTGAACTAGGTAATAGATCACTTTTTTTTTGATAAATGAGTAAAACTAGGTAATAGATCATAGTGTTGTCTTAACAAGGTGAGGGACTATTAGCATTATGCTCTACATATGGTTCACCTGTGACCAAAAGGATTGTATAGGTGGCCACCTCTCAGTAAGTGATAAATAAATTGCATTGTTCATAATTTCTCAATTGTGTAGTGGTTTTTTGTCATGATCATTAAACTATGATACCTGGAGACTTGTAGATACCTATTAACCAGTGTCGGACATGACATGTACCCAATGTGACACAGGGTACTGCATGTACAACTCAGAGTAAAATCTATGGAATTAACGCTTTTAAAACATATAAAATGGTAGGTTTAGAAAATTATGCTATAAAAAATCTAAGTTAGGATCTTAGTTAAATGCACAAGATATAAGTATTGTGAAATGACACTTAGCTTAAAAATAGACAGAAGCATGAATAAGCATATTAATGGGATAGCCATACACATACCCATGTCTGAGATGTTAGGAAATAGAGAGTCATGTTCAAATTTCCCATCTCAAGAATTAAGCAAGACTGAAAAATTGAATGGCACTAATTACCCAATGTGGAAACTGTTCGGGTCATGGCTGAGATGGTCCTAAGAGACACGTGGCCGACCCGTCATCGCCCAGTCAGCCCGGCCACATCGGCATAGCTCGGCCAGCTTCATGGCATACATGGCCTCCGCGACCTAGGCCGGGCTATGCTATTACTGTTAGACAGTTTTGTATGCCCTTAGCTTCAATCAGAATGATGTACTTTATGAGTTTATTGTAAATGAATAAAAGTGCATATTTGATTCATGTTCCC
>NW_010729208.1:302167-332408 GCF_000365185.1 Nelumbo nucifera
GGGAATACGATTCCCAGTTGAAGGGAGAGATAAAATTTTTGAAAKTSGCCCCTTATTCCGCAATCTTTGGGCGTCCATAGGATGGATCTCTCATCCCTTCAATCCTTATAGTGTAGATCAAGATCATATCTGTTATAGGATCATGACTATTATATTTTCTTAGAGTGTAGATGAAGATTATTCTATTATAGGATCATGACTATACTTTCTGAGGTGCTATAAAGTAATGTTTCTAGACCTGAATCAAATGTCAAACTGCCAAAGTTAGTAGTCATATCCAAACTGGTTGGACTATCCAAACTGCCAAAGTTTATAAACAAATATGAACTTGTTGATTTCCTTTTGATTTATAAATGTTTTCAAGCATTTAAATATCTAAAATAAGTAATGTTGAATCAAGCAAGTGTTCACTGGATTAAACAAAAATAGCCTGGTTTAGTGCCAGGATGACCATTCAATAAGTTCAACATTTTGTCCCATTACAGGTTTCAAACATCTAAAAGGGTTCATCATCAGCCTACATCATATTATGGCATCAATTTGTGGCCTAATAGAAACAATATATTATATTGGCACTTGGCATACTTATTTTGTGTTATAAAGGCAATGGATACAATTTTCTGCAATTTTATATTCCAAACTTTATATAAGGATTTATTTATTCATTTATTGGATAGGAAATAGGAACATTTATATCCATTTACAGTTTAATGTTCTAATAGAATCAAACAGGAATGATACTTCATTTCTTTAATTGTACATAGTCTCTCCATAATCATCAAATTAGAATTCTATCACTGGAACTTAGTATAATAAAAATACTACAAATTGGAGAATTATAAACAAAATATTTGTATAAGAAACAGAAAGACTATATATCCCCTAGCTACTTACAGCCTGTGGACAAGTACTGCTGACCAAAAGACATCTCAAGTAACGGGGTATTGTCAATGTTTGCAAGTTAGTTGGTTAGGTAGTTAGATATACACAATCAAAAGATAGATAAAGACAGACCAGTACTAGATGGATAGATAGACCTAAGGGAACAAAAGGGAATCCATTCAAATTAGAGAATTCATGTACAATCGAACCCTGCTAATTTTCTCAGAGAAAAAGTGTTTCATGTCCCATGAAAACTTAATCTTCTTGATAATCTGATTTACTTAAAGCAAATATCTATTCCATTAGCAATGTTAAGTAGAGTGCCAACACTTATTTCCTTATAAAAATAATGGCCTACCAAAGAAATAAGCAACTTAAGTATCGTAATAGTATTCCAAGGAAAATTTACCTTGACTTGCTTCAATCTGTCTTCCTTCTGCTTTCTTAGGCTAATTATTGCCTTAAACCAGTATCCAGAACCCATTGCTATCTATCTGGTGTTGGATGAGTACATACAACCTAATATGAACCAATGGTCAGTACACTTCTCTTGGGCTATAAGTGGACATTTTAAGAAAAAAGGAAACCAGTTTACATGAATAAATAAGAGAAGTAAAAGTTGAAGGTTGATGGCTAAATAGATAAATGCATATCAAAGTCTCCCTGATACTCTGGTCACACATAAGTTTTCCTGCTTTGTACACACAGAAGTGATTTTTGTGAACTTAATAATAGGTAAAAGTATGCATATCCCTTCACTAGAAGCAAGAAACCTAATTCATGATTATGAGCGAGGAAAACTGGTATATTGAAAAGAGATGACATAAGAATTACAAACACATGAAAGATGTAGGCATTCGGGACTTCAAAATTTATAGGCCCATAGTTAAACTTTTAGTAATTTTAAGAAACAGTAAAAGAGACACTGGGTCTTAATATCCCAACTGTGTCCAGACAGCAAGTACCGAGAAAAAAGTTCCCCCAACAATCATATATGCAAGGATCCAAAGAAGTCTAAACAAAACTAGTTCCAGGGGTTGGAAAACACCGTTGCCCCTATTTCCTTCAAGCAAAAGAAAAATGCCAGGAAGGCAGTTGCTAAATGCAGCTCTATGTGGATAACATACCTGAGAAAAATTATCAAATACAGCAACTTTTATCAGCCCTGTGGATTATATATTCCATGCCTTTCAACATTCAATTGAATTTATAGAAAAGGCAAATGAAAACAGAAGAACACGTTGAATGAAAGACTTTTTCTTTTTGGGATAAGGCACAGCAACCTAAATCGCTAGTTGTCACTTAGATTTGGAATAGGTTCAGTTTGACCCAATTAGGAAGTTGGTTCATGATAATTCATGCAAACATATTTAGCCCAACAAATATGCTCCTTTAAAGAAAGAAAACTCTAATCAAGACATCACCAATTAAAAGGTATATGAGACATGATTCACAAAACAATAGATAAAACCTAAAAGATGGGAAACTAGAAAGTAAGTTCCATAATTTTTCCTAAAATCTTTCACACACACATGTAATCAATGAAACCCATACCAAAAGAAGGTAAATCATCTACTTACGCATCCATAAAGACCAATCAATGCTGATTCTAGCTATTTTGGGCCTTGGGAGGGGTATTCAATAAGGACATAATCTCCAGCAATTTTGCTCTCAGTGCAAGGGCATAGACATGTAAAAGGCCATAGACCTGGTTTAACCCATCTTGAACCAAAACTGAGTCGGCCCAGTCCAACCCGGGTCACAGAATAGCAAACTGAGCCAAGCCTTGAATTAGACATATGGACTAATCACTAGTGGCTGACAACTGGCCACCTATGTTGACATGGCATAGTTAGAAGATTCTATAAACCATCACAAATCACATTTAAGAAAGAGGAGAGAAGTATATAAAGGAGGCTCATTCTCAAATCCGAGGGAAGATCTCCTCTCTCTCTGCTCTCTCTTTTTCTCTCCCTCTTTCTCCTCCCCACTGACTTTCACTCTCGCTCTAACTCCAATCTCTGCCTTCCCCACCACTTCACCAGAGCTATGACCAGTCTGATCCCTCTCAAGAGGGCATGTAAAGCAGCCCATCAAAGGATCTGGGCACTCCTCTTCTTCCTCAACCAATTCACCAAACCACCGCCACTCCTTGGACCTTTCATAGATTCAACGGTTATCTCCTTGTCCATGGCCAAACACTCAAATTTGAACCTGCATTCTTGTGAATCTTAAGTATCAATGCAGCATAAAAGGTGTAAATAACATACCTAGCCTGAGTATCTCTATAATATGTAACATGTATACCAAGAAATCCATACACTAGTTAACAAGAACATGAACCTGCAGCGAACCAAAATAGAAGCCTACCCCAGCTAATTATGAAGTATGGTCACAAATCAAACCACACAAACTCAGAAAAATAGGTAACCATGAGATAATAAACAATGCCTTATACTTGTATTTTTTTTTAAATGATGAAAGAAAGAAAAAGGATTATCAAGAGTCATTAGTTGTAATGTTATCAGTTTGTTCTATCATGGAACTAATAAACTACAAAAAATGGATGATCTTCACAGTTACCAAGTAGATATTTGGAGCAACACAAGCACCAAAAGGAATTAAGCAAGCTTTCAGTACTTCAGATGATCAAACAAAATGTCTAATCAACATGATTTTCAATTGCTGTTTCCTTATCCCCTATATTTGATGATATAGGAAGAAATACTGCTAATTTGATTATGCATTCCAATTATATCGCTTGTAAATCTCTGAAAGTTACAATTGTAACTGGATTCAATGTAATATGCAAGGATTTTTCTGAGACATGTTTATGTCCATATCCACCAATAATCTACTTTTCTAGCAATATCCTTCCTTTTCTTGTCCAATGAGGCACGTAAATTAGAACCAAAAAAACTTCCACCCTAGGTGATTATCACTTATTATGGACCTCCTCTTGTTCCTACCACCAGCTTTTCTATCATTATAAAACTTATAAAATTGGAAGAATATTGCATCTTAGATGCTTATAGGCACCCACACTTCCTGGAAATTTTAGAAGCAGTACTCAAGTACCTACTCCCATTTATTTAACTCAATGAAGAGTAACAAGGATTCACTTCCCAACAAGTGTGGGAAATGTACAATTGTAGTAACACAAAATGGCTCATGGAATCTCATATCCATCCATCACCATCCTTAATAGAAAATAGAATATAATGAATCTTCCTTTTTATTAGAACTGAAAGCTATGGCACTTCATGCATTGTCAGAGATCCTAACTTCTATCTTAGTAACTGTCAATTGCATCTTGAAGCAACCTAACACCACAATCCTGCTTGTAAAATCCATAAGACAACCAATCCATATGCAACATCTTGGACAGTTATTGTCTATTTGGAGTAAACTCACGAGTGCCACTACAGACAGTTGCACCTAAATGGAGTTCACAGTTTAGTCCTTAAATTTTCCAAATAAAAAAAAAAATCAAAGGGAAACATAGACTCACTTTCACACCTTTTTTCCTTGGCAATCCAGTCTTATACTTTAAGATATTCCTTCAGAACTTTGCCTCAACTTTCTGTTTCTCTCTTATTTTCTGTCAAACCAAGCATAGCTCAAGGAAAATGCAACAGATATTCCTTGGTTCAGTCCTAGCTATCTTTCCAAAACAAAATTTGCAAGAGCGAAAATAACTCAATCTCCCATTATAGGTTTAAATTTTAATGGAACTGAATACAGGAATAAGAAAGGCATTGATGAATAAGTTATTGTATGTGCTTTTAAGCATGAACAATGAAATACAATACCTATTACCATTTGAATCATGAAAATAAAATGGTCAAAGTTTCAATGTGTTAGATATGTTGAGATCAGAGATTTTATATAACTTTGTGATCTAAAATCTTCAAGGTGGAAAAAATTTCCCTACATATTCTAGATAAAGGAAAGCACACGTTATCAATCTAACTAGCAATAATTGAGATCTGCCTAAATACCTTAGACCCAATTTTCTTTAAAATAAAAAACAGCCCTATTATTGCTATTACGGTACCCTCTGCAACATAGTTGACCTGTTTCTTTGTGTTTGTGCTTGTCTCCATTTTTTGCTTATTTTCCTTCTTGACAGCCAGAGTATTTCAAGCTATTCAAATAATAAGAACAAATAAAGCATGTTCTTCAAGTCCCCATCAGTTATTCTTATGGTTACTGGGAATATTTCTATCTTCGCTCTTCCCTCTCCATTCTAAGAGAGCTTGGGCACTCACATTTCTAATAGAATAAGAAAAGGCAACAAAACAAAACCAGAATAATGAAATAGAAGCAAAAGCAGAGATGGGTAAGGACGACATACCAGAGAAGCAGCTGCGTGCGCCCTGAGGAGGTGTTTTAGCGAGATGGGTTGTGGAGATTTAGGAGAAAAAAGGCTGTAGAAGTAGTAGTGCAAGAGAAGAAATGCTTGGAAGAGAAAGGAAAAGGTAGGTGTGGATTGCCATGGCCCATCAGGCCATCACCAGCTTTTGACAAAGGAGTTAAAAATAAATAAAAGAACAAATGGAAAATTATAAAATTGCATATAGTTCTCTCATTCTCTGTCTGTATTTGTCAATCAGAGCCTCAACCGACGCCCCAACTCATTTGAAGCTGGTGGTTGATCTTTGTGAGGTCCAACTATAGGGGCTACAGTGACAGGGGAACCGACGATGAGTCGATGACAATGTCTGATGGAGATGCTTCTCCTTTCTTTATTCTTAGCCCTCTAAGATCGAATCTATTTACAAATTTTTCACGTATATATTAGAGAAAGAACAGAAATTAAAACCGATGGTTTACGATGATTCATGCGGATTGTTTGGTCATTTGTCGGGTGGCTGGTGCTGGTTGGGTTGGATTTCTCATCAAATCTATTGGCTTCATGAAGACAAAACCATGTTTGTATGTTTTGACTATTGACCCGAGAATTTGGCGTTCGTTGGCCTGGCAAAAAAAGAGGTTTTAAGGAAGCCATGGTCCCGGCGGGGCTCGAACCCGCGACCTTCGGCTCATAAGACCAATGCTCTAACCAACTGAGCTACGGGACCGCGACGTCTAGTATGTACAAAATATTATCATGGAATATCAAGAGAAACTTGCTTATGAAGAAAAAATTATTTTCTCTTTTAAAAAAGAATTCTTTTATTTTTTTTAATTTTGATTTAACAATATTTTGACAAAGTACATATGACCTGGATGGAGATTATTAAACTCTATAATTAATAACATCTCATCTCATCATGGATAATGATGGAGCCTCACTTATTTATATGCATCCCCAGCCCAAGTAGAATAAGAATTTGGAGAAATGATGGGGGCCATGGCCCACAGCAGACACCCACGAGCCCGTGAAGCCCAAAAGGACAAAACTCGTATAATTAAGTGGGATGGCGACATCCTTAAACCCTTATCTGCTGCCAAAACACCCTGATAACTTTGGGTAGAGCAATTGGCAGAAGAATTTGTAAGGGAATAACGGTGGTGAAGTGCAAATATGTGGTAGGTACAATTCTACCCAAGTCACCAAAGGTAGGGTCCAGTAAGTATCTGTTTGTCCGAACTCAAATGGGTATCCAATCTGATTAATTTAATAAGGACCCATCTCCATCCGATTTGATTCAATCCTAATCCAGCAATATTTAAATATGATTTTTAATAACTAAGGAATAAAAGGTTCCAATAATTGCTTCTTATTTTCATTTTTTTCTTTTCTTTTCTGTTTTGTGGGCATGATAAGAATTGAAGCTCTTTATGTATATATTTTTGGGTAAACCTTATCTTTGTAAATTAACAAAAAGTGTTTTTTCTTTGGTCTAATATGAAAATTGGAAAGAATGATAAAGAATCACAGACCCACAACCACAAGATGTAATTATTAATGGGTATAGGCTAAGGTCGTTTTAGGTTAAGGGGCTTGAAATCGGCTACATTTCCACTTATTAAGAGTTATTACATATACTAAGCATAGCAAACAATAAATAAGTAGCTCTATGATGATGGTTATGATGCTATTATCAAGTGGTTTCCATATTCGAAACACATATAGATGATACCCACTGAACGATGGGTTCTTCTAATAAAGAGTGCAAGGCCCATGATCAGTTGATTAAGGCCTCACATGCTATGGCATTATCAGATAGCCCACACCATACCCTTTAATTAATTACTTCTCCAAGATGGAATCCAATTATAATTTGCACAACTTTCTCTCTCCTCAGACAAATAAGTTGCACCTACTCTACCAGCAAGGCAGTTGCTCTCTCTCTCTCTCAAGGCAGTTGCTCATCTAAATGCCCTTTCAGATCTGAGGAAAAGGGGGTTCTGATGGTTGAACCAGTAACAAATGTTGCTCAGGACTCCATGGAGAATAAATCAACAACACTGGATACATAGAATTTAGCTACATAGTCAAAATCAAGGTAACCTGCAGAAACTGATAAACAAACCAATAGGTAGATTGTTTGCCCAATAAAAAGAAGAACCAGGAGAAGATGGTATGATTTACCTTTTTTTTTCTTTGAAGGGTTACACAATGGAGGTAGCTCATCCCCCAACCCATAACCCCCTAATCCAGGTACAGACAGGATTCGACCCTAAGTCTCTGCTACGATCAATAAGAAACCTTACCAACCAACTGGTTGACACCTTACAATATAATTTTGGCATGACAATTTCTAGGAAATTAGGAAAATTGGGGAATACACAAACCATCACTCCCCTGCACAAGGTTTGTGGGTTCCACATATGTTGCCTGAAAGCACCTTATTGCCAATCCATTCTTGTCGAGTTGGTTGTATGGAAATGAAGGCTTTCCACGTCGTGCTAGTGGGCCCTATGTGCATCTTGTCACTAACCTCACTAACTCCTAATTAGGTCTAGCATACAGCACCGCGCCGGTAGAGTCCGCATCAAGAAAAAAACAACAGCTTTGCTATGAGAGCTATCCTATTATCTGAGCGTCCAACATATTCAGCCCCAATTAGCAGCATTTGGGTCCACAAATTATGGACTCTTATCAAAATTGCTCCAGCTCAGGTCTACCAAAGTGGTGTTTTAAAACCAACTTCGAGCTTGAACTATTTTTGCCTTTAGGTCACAGTTTGGTTGGATGGATCATGCTGTGATCTGTCATCAATTTAAACAAAATATAAATATACATATTTACGTTAGCACATGTATTTATGTATGTATGCATGTATAAATATGTATTTTATTGATTAAATAATATATAATTACATTCTACATGTGATATATGTATATGTATGATAGATATAATTATGTTTTAATTTATATATATTTTTTAATAAATAAAAATAAAAAATTGGGATTTGAGGCCAAAAATGATTTTTTTTGGCAAAACATTAAATAGCAGGGGCTCAACACCTTGAAACACTGGGTCTTGAAAAGTTATCCAAAATATTAAAAAAAAAATCACCCCAATAAGACAATTGAATATAACCTGATGACCGGGATGAATGGATCAACAATTCAACCACTTACATTAAAATGGATTTTGACCAAGTCAATTTTTTTATCCAATCTTGGGTTTTAAAAAAACCGGACCTGAAAATAAGATCAAATGACGATTCAACTGTTTAGGTCAACAACGGGTTGAAAACATTGAGGTATTGAGTTCAATTTTGAACCTAGTAGCAAAGTACCAAAAAAACATTTAAATATTGAATTTTGAAATTAAAAGAACAGAAAAAAGTGGATCCATTTTTCTCACCTATTATATATGTACATTAAAGGTTATATTTTATTGATCTTTAATAGGTTTTCACCAATTTCTACATGCCCAGTTGATTCCAATCATTGGGCAGGTCTAGGCCTAGCATCAGTAATCACCCGTGCCAAACATGGGTTCTACTCGGATTAGGCCCCGACTTTATGTATATAAGGTCTAGTGGGGAGGAAAATGGAAAAAAGAGCATACATGTACCCAACTCCAATATAATTGGAACAAAGTTTAGATGATCATGATGAAAAATTGGGTGTGTATGCTCCGAATTAGACTTAGAAATTCTTACATTAAACCATGGTTTTTAAAATCAGATTGAACTGGATGGTCGGACCAGAAAAACTGGGAATTGATCATTTGATCGGTTTTGTTTTTCTCCAAAATCATTGATTTTGGTCAATAAACTGCTGAACCGACTGGTTAACCGTTCGAATGGTTTTGATCATTTTTTAATTTCTTTTAATTTTTTTATTTTTTGTCAGAACGGACCGACCGTTCAAACCAATAACCGAACCCCTGTCCGGTTTAGTTTTAAAAACCATGCATTAAACTACAACAAGAATTTGAAAATAAACAAGCTTTGAGGGGGCAAGTTGAGTTGGAAAACAAAAATTCAGAGTTAGTTCAGTGCTATCTAGGGGATGTTTGGTACTGATGCCATTTTCCCAAAAAATGGTGCCACGTAGGTATAAGTATCATATTGGCATTTTGACCTAAATGAACAAAATGCTTATTTGCCTATTTGGTTAAGTGTTCTTTGAGAAAACACCAATAAAAGGTCACTCCTTTGAAGTTAGGAAGCCTACCTCCCACGCAAACGTTAATTTTGATGTTTCTTGAAGAACTACGATGTGATAAGGTGTCTTTGACTTGGCAGTCTATATTTACATCTCGAGAAGTTGTAAGAAACACCTTACCAAACAAAACATTGTGTTTAATGTTGTTGCATTTGCTTAGGTGGCTGTAACATTAACAAAGGGAAGAGTTCGATTACATAGCTTATATTAAGAACAAAATTAAATGTTAGAGCATTTAATGTAAAACTAGCTAATTTAACCGATTAGATGTTAAAAACCGACTGATCAAAATGGTTATTGGAAGCCCATTAGCGAGTTTAAATAAAGGTTCACTTGTCTTGTTCATTGAAAATGATGTGATGCTTCTCACTAGTAGGCAATTCCGTCAATCAATATTTTATTGCTTATAACATTCTATATAAAAACTACAATTGATGATTAGTTTGTTGCATTAGAAAATAGACTTAAAGAGCTTTTCAATGACACTAGTAATCAAGTATGTGTGTTGTACATCAGAATTTTTTTTTTTATATTAATTACTTGAATTTTAGATATGTCATAGTTAAGATAAAAATTGAAAATTTACAAAAGTAGTAATATTATTAAAAATAAATTTAAATCCTTGTAGTAAATATGTGTGTGCATTGCATGTGGAAATTTTAAATTATAATAACAATTATTATTATTATTATTATTATTATTATTATTATTGTTGTTGTTGTTGTTATTATTATTTTTTATTATTACTATTATTATTAAATTTTGATTCCATTTTTATCGTAAATAAAGTAAATTTATTTTAATATTTAATTTTATTTAATATGATGAATATATAACATTACAAATGTTCCCGTATGTTTTTGACAAAATTTTGTAATTTTTCATATTTTGTGTTCTATCTTTTTTTACTATTTATTGTTCAATTATGGCATCATGAATTTCTTTGAAAAGTTGGGTCATTGACCCACCATCCAAATAAAAAAAATAGTTTTGCTTTTGGATCAGTTTTAAATTACATATATTTCGTCTACATTACATAAATAACTTTGACTTATTGCACTTAATTTTTGTTTCACATAATTAATATATAATTTTTTATATACTTTTGATTATTTGTACTTTTTTTATTTTTTAAATATTTATTATATTTAACTATAATATCATCGATTAATTTATTAGACCCAAACCACTAACCCACTATCCAAAAAGGAAATAGTTTGACTTTTAGGTCAACATTAAGTTTTGTATTACATTTCCATCATTAATAAAATTATTTTTATGTATAATACTTATTTTTGTTCAATATAATGAATGTATAATATTAGAGATGTACACAATAATTTATTTTTTATAAATATATAATATTAGATATGTGCCCAAAATTTTTTCTATTTTTTTATTTTTAAAAATTATATTAGTTGACTATGGCATTATTTCATTTCTAGTTTGATTTTAAATTTAGAATTCCATGATCATCACTAATAAAAGTATTTCTTACATTTAATATTTATTTTTGTTTAGTATAATAGGTATACAATATTTTAGATATACCCAATTATTTTTTTTGTATTATATATTTTATTTATTTTAATTTTTATTATTTAATTATGGCACTATTTATTAACCCATTTGACCATAAATGGTTGAATTATTTTCCTAACACCAAGAGGGAAGAAAATGGTTTTGTTTTCAAATTAATTGTCAAAACATTTATTTTATACTACTAAAATTAATTTTATAGATTTAATTAGTAGAATTTAATGACGAGAAAAAAATATATTTTAAATATAGAATTTAATGAGAGAATATACCTTAGATATGAGATTTAATGAGAAAGTATAAGAAAATAGTTTTATTTCCAATTGATTTTAAATTTTGCATTCCATTTTCATCATTAATAAAATAATTTCTTATTTATCATACTTATTATTGTTTACTATGACAAATATATGATGTTAAATTCTTATATTTTTTTATTTTATTTATTTTTAAATTTTAGTATTTAATTGTGACAACATTAGAAATGTTCGCAAATGTTTTATTATGATGAATATAGAACATTAGAAATGTTCGCAAATGTTTTTAACAAAATTCTATACTTTTTATTTTTTGTGTTCTATCTTTTTTAAATATCTATTATTCAATTATGACATCATGATTTTCTTTGAAAAGTTGAACCATTGACAAACCCACTATCTAAATAAGAAAATAATTTTGTTTTCATATCAGTTCTAAATTATATATTTCATCTACACTACATAAATAATTTTTACTTATAGCACTTAAGTTTTGTTTGACATAATTGATATATTCTTTTCATTATTTGTACGTTTTATTTTTTAAAGATTCATTATTTAACTATCATGTCATCGATTAATCCATTTGACCCAAACCACAAACCTACCACCCAAAAAGAAAAATAGTTTGCTTTTTAGGTTGACATTAAATTTTGTGTTACATATCCGTCATTAATAAAATTATTTGTTATGTATAATACTTATTTTTGTTCAATATAATGAACGTATAATATTAGAGATGTACCCAATGTTTTATTTTTTTTATAAATATATTACATTAGATATGTGTTCAAAATTTTCTTTATTTTTTTTTATTTTTGTGATTATTTGCATCTTCTATTTTTAAAAATTTTATTATTTGACTATGATACCATTTCATTTTGAGGTTGACTTTAAAATTGAAATTTCGTTTTCATCATTAATAAAAATACATCTTACATTTCATACTTATTTTTGTTTAGTATAACGAATATACAATATTAGAGATATGCTCAATTTCTTTTTTCTTGTATTATATATTTTATTTATTTTAATTTCTTATTATTTAATTATGTCATTATTTATTAACCCATTTGACCCCAAATGGTTGAATTTCTTACCCTCTACCGGGAGGGAAGAAAATGGTTTTGTTTTCAAAACTTTTCAAAATATTTATTTTTATACTATTAAAATTAATGTTGTGTCTTTAATTAGTAGAATTTAATGATGAAAAAATATATCTTAAATATAGGGTTTAATAAGAGAGTATATCCAATTAGTTTTAAACTTTACATTAAATTTGTATCATTAATAAAAATATTTCTTATTTATCATACTTATTATTGTTTAAGTCGAATATATGATGCTAAAATGTTCCCAATTATTTTTAATTTTTATACTTTTGCATTTTATCTATTTTTGAATTTTATTATTTAATTTTGGCAACTTGGATTAATTACTTACCACCACCTAAATGAAAACACTATTTTATCTAGGTATATTTTAAAAGTATAAGTTTTTATGTTATTGGAATTATTAATTTATTTTGTATGAATTTAATTAATAGAACTTAATGATGATAAGAAACAAAAATGTTTTAAATATATGATTTAATGAAGGTGAATGTAAGTTAATTCCTTAAATGTTGGATTTAGTGAGAGGTAATTGAATGCATTGAATATCTTAAAATTAACTATTTTCAACTCATTTAATATCAATAACTGATTGCCCTATTTGCCCTCATTTTTATCAATAAATTTAAATATAGAGGGGTAACTTTTGTCCTTAAAATTTCTAGAAATATTCTTGAGGCTATTCATGCTTTTAAAGTAGTACTAGTAATTAAGAACATGCACGTGAGAAAATTTTCTTCATATTAATGACTTGAATTTTAAATATATCATAGTTAAGATAGAAATTGAAAATTAAAAAAGTAACAAAATAATTAAAAATACTTAAATATTTATTATTCAATTATGACATCATAAGTTTCTTGAAAAGTTGGATCACCGACCCACCATCTAAATAAGAAAATAGCTTTGTTTTTGGATTAATTTTAAATTAGGGAAAATTATAGTCATAACCAGGCTGTACATTTAAAGTTAGGCTACATTGGTTTATAAACCAACAAAACTCTGACAACCAGCTCTACATTTCAAATTATAAAAACCCTCACCATGTCATCGGAGGCTTATGCGGTTATTGCCAACATGGGACTCTTAATCCATGTTGGACACAACAAAAATCTTATACTAAAATTGCCCATTAATGTTGGGTGATTGGAAAATAAAAGGGTTTTTAGTCTCTCTCTCTCATCTTTATCTACTCAACGACTGTGTGATTTGAAAATAAATAAAAATGGTTTTTGGTTTCGGTATTTTACATTCTATATATCACTTTCTCTCATTCTCTCTTTCTCCCTCAATCTCTCTCACTCTTTCTCGGTCAATCTCTCATTCTCCCTCAGTTTTTCTCCCACTCTCTCTCTCTCTCTTGGTATGGTTCAAAAATTATTACACCAATTTGATAAAAATTCACAAGAAGCTCTTGGCTATGAAATTTACATCAATTGGAGAACGATAGACATTGAGGAAGAATGAGATATTGGCCGAGAGGGAGAGTAAGGGAGAAGAATGAGAAAGATTGAAGGAGAACAATAGAGAGAGAGGTTTTGATTTGGCTATAGAAGCTGAGAGGGTGGGAGAGACAGAAGGAGAGGGAGATCAAGAGATGACCGTAAGAGTGAATGATAAGGGAGGGAGATTGAGAGAGAGAGAAAGTGAAAGCCTATTTTTGGCATAGATTTTTGCTGTGTCCAACATGGACTAAGAGTCTCATGTTGGAAACAACCACATAAGCCTCTAATGACATGGCGGGGGTTTTTATAATTTGAAATGTAGAGTTGGTTGTCAGAGTATTGTTGGTTTCTAGACCAACCTGAAACCTAATTTTAATTGTACAACCGACTTTGATTATAATTTTCCCTTTAAATTATATATTTCATTTACATTATATAAAATATTTTTTACTTATCACACTTAATTTTTGTTTGTCTATGGTATCATTTGACTCAAACCACTAACCCACCATCTAAAAATAAAAATTGTTTGGCTTCTAGGTTGACATTAAATTTTGTATTACATTTCCATCATTGATAAAATTATTTCTTATGTATAAAACTTATTTTGTTCAATATAATGAATGCACAATATTAGAAATGTACCCAATATTTTATTTTTTATAAATATATAACATTAGATATGTGCTCAAAATTTTCTCTATCTTTTTTTTTATTTTATTTTTGTGATTCCTTGCATTTTCTATTATTAAAAATTTTATTATTTGACTATGACATCATTTCATTTCTAGTTAGATTTGAATTTGGCATTTCATTTTCATTATTAATAAAAATACTTTTTACATTTTATAGTTATATATTTTAATTTTTTATTATGACATTATGACATTATTTATTAATCCATTTGACCCCAAATGGTCAGATTGCTTATACACCACCGGGAGGGAAGAAAGTGGTTTTGTTTTCAAATTACTTTTCAAAATATTTATTTTTATACTATTAAAATTGATTTTGTGGATTTAATTATAAGAATTTAATGATGAGAATATATCTTAAATAGAGGATTTAATGAGAGAGAATAGGAAAATATTTTTATTTCCAATTGGTTTTAAATTTTACATTCCATTTCCATCATTAATAAAAACATTTTGTATTTATCATACTTATTGTTGTTTAATATGCATGTTAAAAATGTTCCCATTTTTTTTTAATTTTTAATTTTTTAATTTTATCTATTTTTTAATTTTATAATTTCTTGTGGCAATATGGATTAACCCATTTGACCCAAAATGACTTAATTTTTTACCACCACCTAGATGAAAACACTATTTTTGCTTGGTAGATTTTAAAAGTATAAGCTTTTATGTTATTGGAATTATTGATTTATTAAGTATGAATTTAACTAATAAAACTTATTGATGAAAAGAAACAAAATTGACATAAATATACTACTCAATGAACATGAATGCAAGTTAATAACTTAAGTGTTGGATTTAATGAGAGAGAATTGAATGCATTGAATCTATTTAAATTACCTCTTTTCAACTCATTTAATATCAAGAACCGATTACCCTATTTGCCCTCATTTTTTATCAATAAATATAAATATAGAGGGATAAATTTTGTCCTTAGAAAATTTTAGAAATATTCTTGAAGCCATTCGTGCTTTTTAAAGTAGTATAGATAGATATGGCATAACATAGTTTGATAAAGATTTATTGCTAAAATTAAGATATCATTTGACTTAATTTTTGAAACTACAATACTATTTTTGGATGAAGAAAGAGAGTAGAGCAATGAAGTTGCAAGCTCTAACTCAACTCACTCTAATACCAACTGGTATAGTTCTAATACAAATTGATGTAGTTCTGGCACCGATTGAAGAAGCTTTGATATCAATTGGTTTAACTTAATTGGGAAAAAAAAAGAAAATGGTATAAATACAAAAAAGAAGGAAAATTGGATAAAATTTTATTAGTATAAGATGAATTACAAAAAAGAGGCCAACAAAATTGGGGATTCACTCAATCAAAAAAGTGAATACTCACCCACCTAAGAAAGCATTCTCTTAACTCTTAAAGAAAACTTTAAGTTTTATAAACCAAAGGAAAGAATTTGATTACCCCATGGTCAGGATTACATAACTTATATAAATAACAAAACTTGTTATTGGAGCATTTAATATAAAACTAACTATTGGGGCATTTAATAAAACTAGCTATTAGATGCCCAACAACAAACTAGTTATTATAAATCTACCAACGAAAATGGTTGTCCGATTATTATTAAGGTCTAGTTGTCTTATTATAATGATTTGATATTTCTTAGGGTATAATTATAAAGCATATCACCTTAACCACTATTTTGTGCATAGGCAAGCTCAACCCCAAGGCACAACCACTAATGTACAACTTTTGGGATTATTTGAATCAGATAATAATGGCCAACTCTGTAGGAGGACAATGCTGCTATACACAAACTAAAGCATTAAAGAACAATATGAGTGCTTTTCTTCTCATTTTTCAACATCAAAATAATAAATAAATAATTTGAACTCTTTTTTGTTTTGAGAAGCAAAAGCAATAAGATTTTGCTTCAAAACAAAAAACAATCTGCGTTTCTTCCAACCATCAAAATAATGATTTCTAAAACAAAAATAAAATTTTGAGTATGGATATTTATATAATCTACAAAACATGATATCAATCACCATATGGAAACATGTATAAATCAAAATTTAGTTTTGGTAAATCTTTAAACCAGAAATTCAACAACGCATTTTTATTTCAATCTTGGAAATAAAGAAATCACATACAGCCAAGAACATGTTTTCTGTGTTTTATTTTAAGATCCCAATTTATTTTCAAATAGTATAGTTTGGCTTTGTTTTCAAATCAACTGGTAGTTTGGTACTCTTAATAGTGTCTTTACAATGGATCAAACCTGAATGTGAATTGACTCCTCAGCTAATTGTTTTGAAAAGTCTATTTCATTAGTGTATATACCTGAACCTAAAATTGGGTTTCTCTTTCTCCATGTGTAAAGCAACATATGAACACAAACAATAAAGTTTACCTGAAGTCCAACCCTAAAAGCTGGTCCCTCAACTAGAGGCTCAGCTCAACTTGATGTGAAAATTGGACTAATCCCTAACAAAAACTTGGGCATGGGTTGAATTTCTTTTTGTTGCCACTTTTTGCCTACGGGTGTAAATGGATCAAATTTGAATTGGATCAGACAATATCTAAATTTGAATCTGATTAAAAAATTTGATATCTGAATTTGATTCGATCTCCGATGGATATTAAAAATTAATATTTGAATTCGAATTCAATTAAACATTCAAATATTTGATTTGATTAATTAATTATTTTAGGTAATTAATAAATATATAAAATAAATATTTTATTTATATAAAGTATATAAATTATTTATAAAATTTATTTATTATATATATAAATTATATAAAACGTTAAATATTTTATATATTATATACAAAAATTAAATAATTGGTCGAATTCGGATATTTATCAAATAGAATCAAGTCATATCCAAATTCAACCGATTAGATATCTGAATTATCTGAATTCAATTCGATTATGTTGAATCTCAAATTTGAAATCGAATTTTCAAATACCGTTGACACCCCTATTTTGCCACTCTTTCCTTTGGCATCTGCACTCTGATCCATATTATTATATACATGGGCTTGGGCCTGCCCCAGTTGCGTTCCTAGTAGCGTCTTGGTTCCGAACCTGACCTGAATATAAACTTGATTAAGGCATCCAAGTTTGCTGAGTCCGTTTATTCACAAGTCTTGCGTAAATAGTGGAACAGAAATTTCTATATCAGCAACAATAACTTTCTTGTGGCGAGATTCAAGTTCAATGGCCTTGTCAAAGGTGCAAAAGGCTTTGCAGTTTCCACCCAATCTTAGCTGATATTCTAATTTGAGTAATTGTGTTTGGTTAAGGCTTAGTTTGTTTGCAGTGCAAATGGAAATTTGCACTCATGCATGCAAGGAACGCAAATAGATTGATTGTAAATTCTAGTTTACTTTTACTTTAGATTTGACCTTGTCTAATTTGTTTGTAAGAAGCAAAATGAAATAGTCTCCATTTTATATGAAAGAGACTGGAGGTAGGAAAAGGATTATTTGTTTAGGACTCAGGTAGGAAGAAAGATGATGTGGTTCAATGGTTCTCATTTCATATGAGAGAGAATTGAAATAGGAGGAAGGTGATATGAATTTAACATCAGTTTTTGGGATGCAATATTTACACTTCCATTGAGTGTAAATGAGACAATGAGGTACAAATTTTGTATCAGGTAGGAATGTAACTCATAGTTACAAATAAACAAATGTAAAAATTAAACTGGCTGCAAAATTTATATCCAATTCATATTTGCAGTGCAAACAAATAAAATCCTTAGGATTCGTTATTATGTTGATCTGACATTCTACGCTCAATTTTTTGGCTTGTAAGTGAAAGGCCAAGTCTCAGCCTATCCTTGGTACCAAGCTTGGACGGGCTTGGGTTCAGTTCAATTTTAAGTTTGCAGAAAAATCTATGGTTGTGGGCCTCTCAGTTTATAAGGATGCAAGTAAGACAGCCTGGGGCCGGGTGAAACCTAATAATTGGATCTAAGGCCCAAGTCTGGACTGAGCCTTAGATATGGTCTGATCTGTTCAACCTTGACCCAATCCATATTGAAATTTGAGGTATTTGGGTTGGGTTAGGTTTTCGTCGGGGCTCGAGTTAGTCAACCAATCTATAGAATTTTTTTTGGCAGTTCATATTAAAATTAATATATATGTGTTTATGCATGCATGTATTCAAATATGTATACATATATGTAGGTATATATTTGTATAATTGAGCGAAGTTTAGGTTATGTGGTCTTAGACTCTTAGCCCAAAAAATTAAAAAGTTAAATAAATAAAAGCTGAAGTTTTGGTCTCAGGTCTAACCCAAAGATAAAAAATCCAATACTATCCAATACTAGGCTCTATAAAATTGCAGGCTGAATCAATAAATCTATAGAAAAAAATTTTTTGACTGTGCTGAGCTCCTGTTGCTCCTTCCTTATGGCTGATGAACCTGATGCGAGTTTAGGGGTCATCCAGTAAGAGCTGATACGTGAACTGAATGGCTTATTTCTTCGCCTTTTAGGCTATGTTTGGTTTGAAAGAAAAAGTATGAAAAGGAAGAGAAAGGTAGGAAAACTTCACAAGCCTTGTATAGGTTTTCTTGTCTCTCTTTTTTTTCCTACTTTTTCCTTCAAACCAAACATAATCTTAGTGGATAAAACGTGTAAAATGTCATTCCATAAAAGGACCTCATAACTTATATAATGTCTTATCCACCAATTTTTCAAAATGTTTACTTTTTAGACCATGTTTGCTTTGCTTGAAAATATGAGAGAAATTAAAAGTTATGAAAAATTTCTTAACAAAATTTGTGAAATTCTTTTAACTACTTTTCCCTAACTTTCTATTTTTCTCTTATTTCCTATCAAACTAAATACAACCTTAATCTACGGCTTGTCATTTTCTCACATAATTTCCCACTATTTCAGAGTTTATATAACTCTTCCGCATTCTTCTTTATTAAAAAAAATTCCTTTTTATGTGCTCGGGTCACGGGTGTATTTACCAACACAGTTATTTCAATTTCCACCATTTCAAGAATCCAAATCAACCAAATTCTTAAAAAAAAAAATCTGATCACCAAACCTCTGGTTCCAAAACTGTTATAGGACTCAACATTTATCTGATTCAGGAATTGAAAATTTGAAACTTCTTAAATGTGAAAAATCTTCGTCCGACCTCCTATGTATTTGCTTAGCTGATGTAAATTGTAATGTGTGGAACTTGAAAAAGGAGAGAATTGGCTCATTTAATTTCAATTTCACAAACAACCAAATTTTGGAATCAAGTGCGGGCCCCAGATTTCATGAAATGGCACCCCACAAAACCTTTCAAGGTGGAGAGTACACTACAGAAGATGCTTGCTACTCCCAATAACATTTTATTAGAACTATTCAATCACTAAATTAGAAAAAGTGTTAAGGAAATAGAAACTTATTCAGAGATTTTACCTAATAGCTTAAGTTTTTGGATTGAACAATTCTTTAATATTGTATGAGTGGACCTGTGCTTGTTCACACTTCATTCAACTCCAATGGACCTTTGCATGAGAGGGTATATTAGAGAACACAAATCTATTCAGTTAAGTTGAACGGTTTCTTGAGAAGAAGACATGAAAGGTTCATTAGTTGTGCTGCTACTATGTCTCCTAAGGGAAAGAAAAAAAAGGAAAAAAGTTGGATCCCACTAAGATGGATAAGTCTATGTTTAGATGCTATTAAAATAAATTTTGATGCCTCATGTATAAATGGTCACTGCTCTATCCTCTATAGGCTGTGTTGCAAGGGACCATTTGAAAAATATTCTTGACCTAAAAGCCTATAAAATCAGATTTACCACTATTAACTTAACTGAAGCTTGGGCTGCTTGAGAGGCCCACAATGTAGCAAACAATTTTAGAAACGAGTACATTGTTGTTGGAGGTGATTCAAAACTCGTCATCAACTGCCTCAACGACAAAACCAAACCGCCGTGGAGATTAAAGCCTATCATTGAAGACTGCAGGGAATGGGATATAGCTTAGAAGGAAAAATTCAACACCAACATCATATTTTCAGAGAAGCACACATATAGCTGCTAAGTGGTTAGCAAACAAAGCTCATGAAGTTTCTGTTTTGATTGCAAGACCTTTAACATTAATTTCTTACTTAAATTTTTGGGGACATGCTACCCCTCTATTATTTTCCTGTTTTACCAAAAAAAAATGAATTTCATTTAGTTAGCCTTGTTAAAACTCAAAATGGCGTCCAATTAATACCTGCCACCAATTCGTAACATTGATGGTCTGAAATCTATATAGTTCATCTCATCAAAACTCAAAATTAGGGCCAATTAGTACCTTACACGGTATACCAATGTTTTGAACCTGGCCAGTAGAGGTCAACAATTCAACACGCTTGGATTAACGAGCCAAACCTGTGGTATCATCATTATAAAAACATTTCAAAAATTAAAATAATACAAAAATCTAGTGGCTGGTTGAACAGGGTAGATGGTTCTATCAATTCAATTCACCAATGTTACACCTTATAATTCCAAAAACATTTAAGCATGTTTCTTTGCGAGAAGTAAAATAAACGTAAAATGATGTGATTCACTGTTTTTCACTCTACATCATAGAGAATGGAAAGCAAGGATGATTATTTGCTTGGGAGGAGTAATTGAGTAAGAAAAGAAGTAAAATGATGCATCAACGAGGCCTAACTTGATGGTGTGCTAACTGGTTTATTTCCATGTTGATGATGAATCAAATCTCGCAATCAGTACTTCGGGAAAAAGGGGTCAGGGGAAATTATTAACGGTGCATATGCACCAAATATCCAAAAAAAAAAGTAAAATGATGTGATCCCCATTCACATGAGAGAGAATTAAGGTAGAAGGTTCTTTTAGAAAGAAAATTAAGATGGGAGGAAAGTGATGCAAATTTTATATCAATTTTTTAGATGTAAAATTGTATTTGTAAACAAGTGTGAATGAGACAAAAAGTGCAAATTTATATGAAATTAGAGTGTAAAATCATGACTATAAACAAATGGACAAAAAACTAGGTCCACATTTGCAGTTTTGCACTGCAAACAAGCAGAGCTAGGAAAAGAAAGATAAGCAAAAGCTCTGGGTTTGAGGATATAGGACCCCAGGCATCTGACTTTAGAGTAGGATGATCATGGCCTATCATTCATATCCCATATTGAAGATAAACCAGGCCCAAATTCATCTTATGTCATTATTTTGAAGTCTTTGAAAGCTCTGGAAATGATGCATGGTTGATATGCTCTAAAAACGTTTCATCATCATGATCATTTGGTTAGAGAAAAAATTTTTAAACTATCCTTATAGTTTAGTTAATTGACTAACTCTATCCTTATTATTTAGCTATTGGCTTATACCATTCCTACTGTTTCTGATAATTACCTAAAACTTCCCCTTATTGTTAATGCTCCATCATAAACCATGCACATGTAATATCACACCACTTGTATTTTTAAAAAATTCTTAACTTACCCTTTTATGACGGGTTTGGGCAAGACAATTCTTCTCTTTCTCTCTCTTCTTTTTTTTTTATTTTTTATTTTTTCACTGTAGAGAGAGAGAAGTACAGTTAGGAGAGAAGAAAATGGTGGTTGAACTAACAAAGAGAGGATGGGGAAGTTGGGGAATTTCTGCTCTATCCACCCTATTAGATCTTCATATAAATCTGCACCGTCTCAATTTCTTCCACCAACTTCTGAACATCAACCTGTTCTGGTAACCTAAATTCAAAACTCCAAATTTAACCTAGCCAAGGATGAGTGGTTAATACCATTTGCAGATGGAGACATGGGTGGCATGAAGGGCAAAGGAGACATAACAGAGACTCAAGGATATTATTATCTCTTTTTGAGTTTCCCCAAGACTCTGATGCGGAAAGAGGTTAAAAAAATTAATCAATTTTTTTTTCTTTTTTTATTTTAATGATATTGTTTTCTCTTTTTGAGCTGGGGGTTCAGATTCAAGTAATCGAATCTTGTTGATGAAGAGTTGGTTCGTGTTCTCTCTTTTGCAAATCCTTCTGAATCAACAAGCAAGTAAAGATGAAATTCTCTTTAGTGACTGAAAAATGAATTAACCACTAAAAGGGAAAAAATATCTTTTAGGAAAGACAAAGTATAAGGGCCTTTGATTCGATTCGGAACTTAGTCACTGAGCTTGCTAATGAAGTTGGCATCGAGGAGGATGTTGCCCGGCTTGAGATCAAGAAGATAAGAGCAAAGCATATCTTAGTGGCAATACGAATTCGTTAGCGGTTTGTGTCGTGAGCTTGAATTCGTTAATATTATGGCGTCGAAGGGGACGGTTTTCCAACGAAATCAATGATCACCCTTGACCCCCTGACCCTTGAAATGAATCTATTTGACTGTGTGTGTGTGTTGGGATTTTTCTTGAGCTTTGCAAGAGCTTTAATGGCAGATTCTTGAAAGAGGTCCATCTCTTAACCGGTGGTTGAGGTTCAACTGGCTTTTCTTGGGTCTAGACTTCCAGTTCCTTCTTCTTCTTCTACCTTCCGACGACCCTGTTCAGCTTCTTCAAGCTTGCAAAACCGAACAGAGCCAACAACGAGAATTGCTTTGATCTCTTCTCTCTCTCTCTCTCTCTTCCTTTCTTCCCTCTTCCTCTTCTTCTCCCTCTCTCCCCTTGTCATCGGTAACATTTTACAGACTGTTCTTTACCTCTATTATCCGGTCATGAAGAGACAAGCTGCAAAGCTGACTGTTCCCACGTTGTCGTCGATACCCTCAGGATATGAGGGTTCATCAGGAGTGGAAGACGGAACAAAAGCCCTCATCATTTCGCAGCTGAGAGTTCATAACTAGTGGAAGACGAAAAACATTCATCATTTCACAGCTGAGGGTTCCACGGGTGGTGAAAGACAATAGTTAAATGGTGAGAGTATAATTAGTCAATTAGTATGATTAATTTGAGAAATCTGCCCTTTGATTAATGTCTTTTCTTATATGGCATCCTTCTATAGTCTACCAAAGGATCTTCATATTCTAAGGAGGTGTTTGGTACATAGCCTTGTATTGCCGTTGCCACTTGGATTGATTAATACAAGTTTATAAGAAATATGTGCTGTCAAATCACATCATACATAATAATAATAATAATAATAATAATAATAATAATAATAATAATAATAATAATAATCTAAAGTGTTTTAGCTAGATTATTAGGTTTTTGAAAGAAACTCTTGATAAACACTCAAAACACTTCATGCTTCATTTCTATTTCCTATAGTCTAAAGTTCAAAAGCAAAAGCTTACGTAAACAGAGCCTAAAGTTATTAATTGTTTAGTGTTTTCAAAAGTCTTTTTTCAAATTGTATATGCTTTGTGAAAAGGGGCAGATAACAAAGTTCCCCACATAAAATGAGGAGAAATATAATTAAACTATATGAGAAGAAAGGATAACTTTTCACTCTTTTCACATTGAAAAAATAAATAAATAAATGAAGCCAAAGAAAAAAATGCTTTTCAACAAAGCGTTTCTTTTACTTTTTCGAATTCAAAGTCAAAAAACAATATCCATAAAAAAAAAGTCAGTCATCTTACTATTTTTTAGTCTTTTTTTATAACTACCCTTGGAAATGGGCCCAGAAAAGAATAATTATTTAATTTGTAAGAAAATAATATCCAACCAATGCTTTCAAAGGGGGTGTTCGGTACTGGGGTAGATCATTTGGTTCGGTAAAATGTTTAGAATACATATTTCAAAGGGGGTGTTCGGTACTGAGGCCAAATTGTATATGTATGTATAAATACATATTTTATTAATAAAAATATATAATTATTTTTTAGATGTAATATATGTATATAAATATTGTTTTATATTTAACTTATTTTTAAATTTAATTTAATTTTTTTTATTTGTAAAAATGCTAATAATTATGATATGAGGCCAAAGAAAGTTTTTTCTTTTCTTTTTTTTTGCGAAAATAGCGGGGCAGGGCACCTATGACTCTTGGGATACGTAAGTCTCAAAAAGTTACTCAAAATAAAAAAAGATCACTCTAATCGGACATTTAAGCACAATGTTATAGCCTCCGGAAGTTTATACAAAGTGTACAAGTTGTGACCCGGTGATCAGGTTAAATGGATCAATGGTTCGATCACCTGAGTTGGACGATTTTTGACCAATTAATAAGTTTCATGTAAATCGGACCTGGAATCTTGACCGGGTGACAGTTTAAACAGTTAAACTGACTGGGTCCGTGATGGGTTTGTGATTGGTTTTATAAATCAAAATCTTGTGTTTCTAAACATGCCACACCTTGGGATGTTTAATAAACATTGGTATAGTATATGTTGATAATAGTATTTATATTTGCAATTTTAATGCTTTAAAAATTGAAACCTACACCACCACAATATATTGGGGCCCGAGGGCTTTACCGTAATTTCATTGCCTAAATTACTTTGAAGAAGCTACCACAACTAGCTTCATCTAAAAATTGATTTCTCAGCTCAATGTAAGCATTGTTTGGCTTTTCGGGTTTTTCACCAAATATAGTTTCACGGCTTTCTATGTGGCACTACCTTACAATGCGATAAGCCACTATGTAAAAACCCACTCAAACAGGTACTTAGGGTCTGTTTGGTTCATAGTCAGAATTGGAATCAAAATCCTTTAGAATCAGAATCAGAATGATCTATTCCCATAATCTATTTGGTTCACATGAAAAGTAGAATGAGAATTCATCCCCTCAAATGGACGAATGCCATTCCACAAGGAATAAGAATGAAACCGCCCAACCAAACAATTAGAATCAGAAAGGCTCATTCCAATTCCAATTTCAAACCTCTATTTCTATGAACCAAACATGACATTAATGAATTTCAAAACCTACCATTTGAAGCACACCATGGTAGAGTCCTCTTACCTGAAAAACAAAACATCTTTTGAGGGGCAGTATGAACACTCTCTAAAATTGTATAAAAACCATATTTTGGTAATTCAATTGTACGCTGTAATATCTTTCAAATAGTAACAGTCAGTTGAGAATTTTTATCATACTCTGTAATATCTTTCAAACATATTAATTGAACCACAATAACTCCTCTTACAATTAATATTTTATATGCAAATTAGTCTTATAATCTATTAAAACGTGGAGGAACCAACTTTTTTTTATTTAGTTTATAACTAATATTCTCTCATATCCATTAACAAATACATTTTTTTATCTTTTAATTAGATTGTATTTTTATGAGTATTGTTTGGGTCATGGCTGAGTTGGTCTTGAGAGACATGTGGCCGATCAATCATTGCTCGGCCACGTCGGCATAGCTCGGCCGAGCTACGCTATTATTTTGGCTCCCCATCTTATCCTTGCAGCCACATCAGCTACACGTCACACGGATGAGCACAACTACGGAGAAAGAGGAGTAAGGAAGATGACTCCGCTGGGGAATGAGACTATCCTGAATACCTCGGTGGCTAACCTCATCCCGACAACCCCGGAAGCCCAATATGACTAGGACACGGATCTTCGACTATGAAAAGATACTCCATGCTCAAGGTAAGGGACCCCCCAACTTCTGACACCCATACTACTGGTTCAGCTCCGCTCGGACCAGCTCTCTCCTTGTAGCTCAGCTCCGCTCTGTTGGCAAGGACTATCTGGTTGCTCTCCTTAGTTCGTGCACCACCTCGGATTGAGCAACATCAGATTGGTGCCGTTTGTGGGAAACACACAAAAAGCCTTTCCCGAAAATCTTTCATTCCTCACCGCACAATCTAGAAAGCGATCAAGATGCCCAAGAACTAGTTCGAATGATCAATGGGCCGATTCCCATCTTTGGAATCTTACCATCACAGCCCTCTGCATCAAGAAATTCCACAGCCTCCACCCGCGATTGATCCTGTACAGTTCCGAGCAATGCAAGAGAGTCGATAAGATCTTCGAGATGATGCAGACACTAGGATGCGTGGCATCGCCCAACTGGGCCGTCCCCCTACATGCCCCAACGCGTATGAAGGACGATCTTCATACCGAGGACCCCAAAATGCGTCAATTGGAAAGGAGGGGAGCGTGGTCCAAGCGTGAGAAGAAAGAAACAACAAGGTGGTCTGCCTCCACGGCCCGCTCCTACAAGCCCGACAACCACACACACAGCTGCACTATATAGTTGTGCTACACAGCCGCGCTACACAACCACGCTAGACTGCTGCGCTACATTGCCACACTAGACCGCCGCGCTACATAGCTGCACTACACCGCTGCACTACACTGCCACGCTACACAGCCGCACTACATAGCCGACTGATCGACGCATGCACGACACATTGCACATACATCATGTAGGCCGCGTAAAAAATGTTGCGCAACGTGGGCAGCGCAACACTGAATTAGCTGACCTACCAGCAAGCACGACACGAAGCTCGTCAGTGTATCACCGACTAAGAAAACCGACTCAACCGACCTATAACGGCTCGAGCCCTTAACGCATAACTAGTAGCTAGCTTAGCAGCGTATAGTCAAACATCTGACTTGGCTGATCAACGGCCAGAGCCCAAATTGGAGAAGATCGCTCCCCCCCTCCAAGGCCAAAGGGTGGTCATCATACTTCGTACTTTGGTGACAAAACGTCATAAAGCCAGCTGAACAACGGCTGACCCACGAAGGGCCCAAAGGCTTCCAAGACCAGAAATTAAGAGTCCCAAAGATGAGAGCTTGGAATTTACTCTGGCACCACTAGCCGGAGACTAAAAATCATGGTCAACCCTAGACCTCGGCCAAGGTAAGGCCGAGGAACCAACTCGTATGTATGCACACAAGTTTAGAACAAAACAGTTTCATTAAGTTAAGCCATCAGTATAGCAAGTTAAAGCTCAGCATACTAAGCTATCAAAGAAGAAAAAGACAAAAGAAGGCAAAATTCTAAGAGCAACCTGCAGTTGTTCAATCCTCGGCAGGGCAATTGACAGCAATGCCAACAAAGGGAAGCCGCATTACACTTCGGCCGAGAACTCCACCCTTCGACTTCAGAACTGGGGGAGTGATGTTCGGATTCCGAAAATTAAGCTACAAATTCCTTAGTCGAAGAATAGAGAGCCCATCCTTGGTGCAACATCGTTGAGCATCAGGGGAGCTCGACTCAACGGCTCAACACCTTCCTCAGCACTATGCTACCGAGTATCGGAGAGACCCAAACTTCGAAGCTTGGCACCTTCCTCGGTGCAGCACTACCGAGCCTCAGAGAGACCCAAACTTTGAAGCTCAAAACCTTCCTCAGCACTGTGCTACCAAGCCTTAGAGAGATCTAGACATCCGAGCTTGGCTCCTTCCTTAGTGTAGCGCTACTGAGCCTCAGAGAGGCGCAGACTCCGAAGCTCTACACCTTCCTCAGTGTAGCGCTACCGAGCCTCGGAGAGGTGCAAACTCCGAAGCTCTGCACCTCCTCGACACTGTGCTACCGAGCATTGGAGAGACCCAAACTTCGAAGCTCGGCACCTTCCTCAGCGTAGCGCTAGCGAGCCTCATAGTGACCTAGACTTCGAAGCTCAGAACCTTCCTCGGCGCGACGCTAGCTGGCTTCGGAGAGGCGTAGACTCTGAAGCTTGGCACCTTCCTCGGCACTACGCTACCGAGCCTCGAAGAGACCCAGACTTCGAAGCTCGGAACGTTCCATGGTGCGACACTACCTGGCTTCAGAGAGGCGTAGACTCCGAAGCTTGGCACCTTCCTCGGTGCAACGCTATCGAGCCTCAAAAAGTCCTAGACTCCGAAGCTCAGCACCTTCCTCGACACTGCGCTACCGAGCATCGGAGAGACCCAGACTTTGAAGCTCGACACCTTCCTCGGCATAACTGAAGGGATGAGAGATCCATCGTATGGATGCCCAAATATTGCAGAATAAAGGGGGCAAATTTCAAAAATTTTTCTCTCCCTTCAACTGAGAATCACATTTCCTATTTAGAAAATCATATTTTCAAAGATCATTCTTGAACAATAAACTGAACCAGATCTGAACCAAAAGGAGTAGGAGATGATTATACCTGATACGGAGAAACAGTATATCCCAACGAAGGTGTTCATGCCCAAGGAAGGATCCAAAGACAGGTCTCACTAAAGATGGCGCAATGCAGGATGGAGCAGAATCAGTAGTATTCTTCTCCAATAATTATGTCATTCGCAAGAAACAGCAGGATGGCACGTGAGCACAACTACTTATCAATCATTTCTCAAATAACTGATGTCAAGATTGAATCTTGACTTCTCACACAACTGGAGATCGAATTGGCAAACAGGGGCGGCAAGAAAGAATTCTGCAGGGATGCTTAATTCTTCCTTCTATGATTTCAGCACTCAAGAGGATGTGAATCTCTTTCTTCTAAAGGCTGCCGCCCCCTCCTTCTTTTGTTAACCCAAAGGATCAGCTCCCAATCCAATTAGGAGCTGCTTATCCAAATCATATTTGGATCAGACCTTTCTTTAGCTAATAGGGATAAACCCTTATCTTATTTGTAAGTTGGATTAGCTTTCTCCTAATCTCATTAGGAGGTTTGTAGATCTGAATCACATTCAGATCTGGATTCTCTGAGTGGATAGGGTCTTACCCTATCCTATCTGCTAATCCATCTCAGAATTCGCCCCATAATTAACTAATTAAATAGCCTAGTTCGAAATGGGCTTTAGGCTCATTAAGCTTATGAACTCACTTAACCTTCCCAGTTGCAGCCCAATTGGGCTTCCTTGTATGGCGTGGGACCCAAGCWTTGATCTACACATCAGCCACATGGGTTCGGCTCAGCCTTTGTTACAAGGCCTGGCCGAATACACTGTTATGGACAGTGCACCCCCTGAAACCCATCAAATGGGCTATATGGGCCCAACACTTACCCTAAGTGGTCCTTGGGCCAAGCCACCTTGTAACACCCAGGGAGTGTGGGTAGAAGCAAGAATAGCCCATCAAGTATTATCCTCAGTGGTCTTACACTTAACCTCTCAGCCCATAATGATCATACACTGCCCGACAAGAGATGAGCTCTCCCTCGGCTGCAAAGAATAGTGTTGCACTCTCTGCTTATATGGATCTCGGGAATTAAAACCTTCTTGCAAATATTTTAGAAACCATAATATATATACTTTTATATCTCATATATTTTGCAAAACAAATCTCAACGATTGAAATCTGCTGCTGGCAGTCTTGGTTTCCATCAGTGATAGTGCATCCCTGATCATTACCTTTGTCTGACAAAGGGGCTGATCCTGTCACTATGATCACCCACTCAGATGAATTCTCAGACTGTCCCAACATACTCAGGTTTTGACCCCCGATAAGGATCTCATTGAATGGTACATCAAAGACAGCCCAATTTGACACCTAGTGCAATATCATAATCAAGTCTAGGGGTCGGGTATTGCACAGGCTGTGAACGTTCTAAACTGTCCGACGTAGTGCAGTATCATAATCGAGTCTAGGAGTCTAGGGGTCGGGTACATCAAAGACACCCACTGGCTGTGAACATTCTAAACTAACACGAGTCTCATTAAGTGTCCAGTTTAAGGGTATTGCACAGAAACAAACCAATGGAACAAGAATCAAATATGCACTTTTATTCATTTACAATAAACTCATAAAGTACATCATTCTGATTGAAGCTAAGGGCATATAAAACTGTCTAACAGCTCCCACTTGCACTTAGGTCCAATCAGGTACAAGCCGGAATGCCATGCTTTCCACGTGTTTCTCAAACACTTTCTGTGATAGTGGCTTCGTCAATGGGTCTGCTACATTTTCC
>NW_010729208.1:347826-364694 GCF_000365185.1 Nelumbo nucifera
CCCCCCCATCTTATCCTTTCAGCCACGTTAGCTATACGTCACATGGATGAGCACAACTATGGATAAAGAGGAGTAAGGAAGATGAATCCACTGGGGAATGAGACTCTATCCCAAATACATCGGTGGCTAACCTCATTCCGACAATCCCAGAAGCCCAATCCGATCAGGACACGAATCTTCGGCTATAAAAAGGTACTCCATGCTCAAGGTAAGGGACCCCCAACTTTTGACACACATACTACTTCTTAGCTCGGACCAACTCTTTCATTGCTCGGCCCGACCATCTACCACCTCCTACTGACTTGAGCATTGGAGTATCTACCCGAGGATAGCTCATCGGGCCTCTGACTTTTCCTTTATTGATCGCAGATCTTATAATGCAGCCTCATCCTTGTAGTTCAGCTCTGCCCTATTGGAAAGGACTATCTGGTTGCTCTCCTCGGTTCGTGCACTACCTCGGATTGAGCAACATCAAGTATAAATTTAGTGTATATACGAAAGTTTGTGTTTAATATAACATTATATGCTCAATATTGGGAATTTAGATTACCATTTTATTATAAGAAAAGATAATGAAAGACCATTCTAGTTGATTTTATTTAAACGCACATTACAAGCCATCTTTCTTCTTTTCATTTCCCAAATTCCCATCCACTTTAACAGCATCTCATTTCAACATTTTCTTAATTGGTTTCTGCTGCCATCAGGACGCTATTCTTATATATATATATTGCGTTTTTCTTAGTTTGGATTCAATATTAGTGTCTTGGCAGATAAAAAAAAAATATTATTTCTTCTTTCAACAATATATATAGGTTATATAATGGAAATAATTAAAACTTTTTTTTAATATTAGCATTATACATAAAAGCCATTACTCAATGTTGGTCCCAGCCATCTATGGCAGTCTTGATCCTAACCTTTGACATTTGTTATACAAAGTGTTCGTTCTCAGACTTAAACCTGATTTCTCGAATTGAGACTTATTATTATTATTATTTTTATTTGTAGAAATTGAGAGTATTATATCTGTACAAAAAAATCTGTGACATAATTTTTCTATCAATTATTTATAAGTAATAATTTCTAATAATTAGAAATCTGTTATTAGAAATTATTACTTATAAATAATTTCTAATAATTACGGGCACAGTTGCTTGAGGTACAGTCAGTGCTGGGATCCCACTCGTGGAGAGCGGTAAGGTGAATTGACCTATGCAGACAGATAGGAACTGAGGTTGCCCCCCGGAGACGTTCACTTCGTTGTTTCGTCCGACGTTGCTGGAGGAAGCCATAGATTTGATTCTGAGCTTTGAGATTTTTGAAATTGAGACAAAGGCTTTTAGTAGCGATTTCCCACAGACAACACCAAAATGATGTAGCGCAATCTGGCTGCTCCCTGTAGGCGATGATCTGACTACCAGCAACGACAAAAACTGAGGAACCTGCAAGAGATGAATCAGAGAACCCGGGGTGGCTTACCCGGCGAGGTCACTCTGATGGTTAAGTTAACACTTAATAGTGAGCTTGAAGATGATAGTAGATTGTGAGAGAGCTAGAGAGTAGAGATTACGCATACCTTCACCCTTGGGGGGTGAGGTCTTTATATATTGGAGTCCTCGTGGGTTTGGTGGAGCAATTCTTGGATCTCCGCTGTGATGTAATCCGTTTTCGTGTTAGGTGGGGATAACGCCACCAACCGGTAAGATTGCCCGTTTTCGCCTGAATCGGGGAGTGGGTGAGCTAATATAGCCGTTACAAGGTACAATCCCGTAAGACGCGGAGTACGGTGACAAGATCTCTGGAGTTGCCATGCGGTGGTTGGTTAGCATTTTCTGAGCTCGTGCTCTTTAGATCTGACCTGATATGAATGCCGAAGTGCCTTGGGACCGAGGTGGTCCTGATGTAACCTTGCACCGAGGTATACTCGTCCCGAGATAGACTTGTCTTGAGGTGGTCTGGTTATCCGAGCTCGATCCATTACGGACTTGATGTGTCAGAGTGAGCTGTCAGCCTGCTAGTTTAGGTCGTATCACGTATCCCCCTATTACCAGGTTGGGCCAAATTACCATCATCAAGCATTATACATAAAAGCCATTACTCAATGTTGGTCCCAGCCATCTAGGGCAGTCTTGATCCTAACCTTTGCCATTTGTTATACAAAGTGTTCATTCTCACACTTAAACCTGATTTCTCCAATTGAGAGTTATTATTATTATTATTTTTATTTGTAGAAATTGGGAGTATTATGTTTGAAAAAAAATCTGTGACATAATTTTCCTATCAATTATTTATAAGTAATAATTTCTAGTAATTAGTAAAACGTCCTTTCACATGTTTATCAGTTATTAAATGGTAAAGTAACTTCAGAAACCAACCTTGTGCTATATTTGCTTTATAATTAATATCATTTAATATTAATTAATTAACATTTGTTTCTGGTGACATATATATGTATGAGCTAATTTGTGTTAGCAAGAATCCTAATCCTCAAAATATTGAGGAAACCAATTTTAGACTTAAAGTCTAGGCCTTAGTTCACATGCCTGAATGTTATACAACAATAAAAATAGAAAAAAAAAACTTCCTGGAATGCATTTTAGTTTTATATTTGTCTATCCTTACTCTCCAGTTTTTGTTAAAATGGGCCTCGGTTTTTGCAAAAACTAAATGGGATTTTTTTTTCTTTTATTTGAGAAGGTTTTAAGTTTCAAAAAAAAAAAAAAACATTTTCATAAGTATTTAAAACCAACCCTTAAAATGTATAGGAACAATCTATTTAGGGGGCTGTGTGGAACCAATCATAATGTTCAACGTTAGTAATAAATTCAAGCGCCATGGGTCCCATATATATTTTATTACTTGCGTGAAACATTAAATTAGTGTATAATAGCAGGTTAACTACCAACCACATCAAACCAAATTTGAATTGATTTAGTGTTGCTAAACCCAGACCTAATATGTCCACCCTACTTATAACATTACGAATATTTACCTTATCATCATTATTCAAAATTTAATTATAAAAACAACATAAAAGTTTAGTATAACAACCACAACTACTATAAACTAGACCCCTGTTTAGTATGATTCTCTTTATATTATTTCTTTATGTAAATCTGTTATTACAAGCATATAGACCAAACCAAACCTTTGCTTTTGGATTATTTGACAATATTTAACTCCCCTGAGACAGACTGTTACCCAAACTACACCTTTAAAATAATAAAATACTATGCCCACTTGCTGACATAGAAACAGAGACTCTCACCCTCTGCTCCTATACACCCCCACTCTCAATCTCACATCAGTATAGATTGTACATCAGATTGGAATCCACGTAACAGAGATACACTAGGTATTAGTGTATTACACTAATCCCATTGTCACCAAATCAATGGTTAGTGAGGAGGATTCATATGGAATCTGGTTCTTAAGTAAAAGGAAAACAAGTCCAAGTCCAAGTTCCAAGTTCCAAATCCCAGTAGTCTCTAACCGTCCACGGTTTCAAACCAATGTTTCCGCAATCAATCAAGTGGTGGTGTATTATTGTCTTCATGATTCATCCATCCTGTAATAGAAATTACAAGTATTTTCTTCAACTAATGTTGATGACTAATGAGGTATGGTTCTGTCATTGTTACTTTCAGACTTGCAACAAAGTCTCCATTTTTGACTTTGTTGATCAAGAAAGAGAGGATCCTCTACACCCACAATCTTCCAACTCATTTCACCATTTCCCGTTTCTGGGTTTCGGTCAGACTTTTTCAAACTACTCCTCATCTTACGTGTTTGTAGGACAAACCAACCATAAATTAATACAATTCCAGGATTTTTAATTCTCTGTCCTCTCTCTCTCTAGTCTCAAAGTCTCAAGTTTCATGTGCCTTACGTAACGGTGGGAATACGTGGGTGGTAGGTTTGCACCTAACAAATCGTTGCACCTTTCCTGCTGGACCCCACTCCTTACCATACCATGTGAAATGAAATGACTACAATGCCCATGCCGGTAAACTTTTTATAAATTATTTTGGTACTTTGTTAGATGGTATTATGGTCTTTGCAACCCCAATGTTTCTAGTCAACGGAGATCAATAGCTTGAACAACGAAAACACAAGGTGGAAAAGAAAAAAAGAAACTTAAAGCCCAAACAAAGCCTAAGAGGAAAACCACGCCGCATCTAGTCAACCTCTTGGAAAAGAGATGGAGGTTCCAGACTGTAATTAATCTCTTCCCGTCTTTGAAAGTGAAGACTTCAGAATTCAGAACCACGCCCAGCATTTGTCATGAACATACGCAATTTTCTTCCACTAATATCAACAACCCAAATGAACTGAGACCGAGGAACCAAAGAAGAGATCCTCTTCCTTCTCTGTCTTTCTCCATTGGAAGCCACCATGGCTTCTTCCCCCAGTGTTCCCAGCGATCCTGGGTTCCGCCCTTTTCTCAATTTCAGCTATCCTGATACGTATTTCCCCCCAAGTTTTGATCCCAACAAATATCCGTCTTATAACAACGGACTGGGTGTGAATGGAAAGATTTTGCTCACGGCCATCATCTCCTTGTTTGTTGTTGTCATTCTTGTTGTCCTGCTCCACATCTATGCCAGGTGCGTGCTTCGACGCCAAGCAGCACGCCAGGCCACACTCCGTCGTCTGAGCATGGGAGCCGTAGCTTGGCAGGTGCAGAATGAGCAACCCAAGAGGGGGCTCGACGCTTCAGTCTTTGCCTCCTTGCCCATATTCGTCTACAAGCAGCAAACAGAGCAGGACCAGCTAGGTGGCGCTACCACGACAGAGTGCGCAGTGTGTTTGAGTAGCTTAGAAGAAGAAGAGAGAGTCAGGCTTCTACCCAACTGTAAGCACTTGTTCCATGTTCAATGCATTGATATGTGGCTAGACTCTCACACTACGTGCCCAGTTTGCCGAACAGAGGCCGAACCTCAACCAAAGCCTGAGCCCGGTGAATCAAGTACTATGATGGTTCAGTCTTCAGCCCCGACAGTCGACTCATTGCATCCCGCAACGACATGTTCAGAGGGTACTTCAGATGGGGCTGCTCAGTCTTCTTCCAAAGTGGGTGGATCGAGCTCCCGGATGAGCTCATTCCGGAGGATGCTCAGTAGGGAGAGATCAGGGAGGAGAATTCAACCTTGTGAGCAAGCAGATGCTGTGGAAGATGTAGAGAGGCAGTGATTTTGATTTTTGGGTACAATTCTTTCTTTTCTCTTTTGGGTTTTGATATAGTTCTCAAGTCTGATATATACAGAGATGTCACACGCGTGACAGACACTTGTCATTGATAGCTTTCTTAGATTGTATAGATAGTTGAACAGTTCCTTCACGGGAACAAAAGAATTTGAGATTTTGCTCACAGCTTTTGTTCCATGTGCTCTGGTTTTCGAGGCAATAAAAAGAGTTAAGTCTGAGTTGAGGATAGGTACTAAAATTAAGTTGGCACTCAGAATCAAAACACCACCAAAGACCAGAAGTTGAAACCGATTCAGAAACCCAGTTGGTAAGTTTGCCTATATTTCTCACCTTTGGAGTTTGGACATTCATATTTGGTAGAAAAAACATTCATCAAAAAGAAGAAAACTCAAAACACCCAGAAATAAGACGGAACAGATGCAAAACAGAGCAGAACTATTAGCTTCTGCATCCGATTCTTGATTGGTGAAGTCATTTCTTCAATTGTAAAAGGTTCGCTAGCTAACTAGCTTCTCTTGTTTGTAAGCAGCAGACTGTATTGTCGTGTAGTCCATTTACTTGGGAAGTCGGTGCTCATTCCAGAGGCCGACTCTGCCGCCTCCGGCCGGGTCTGTCGGGAACTCGGGATCGATCCCTGGTGACGTTTATCGGTCGATTGCCAACGTATACATTCTCGTTTCAGGTTTCCACGCTGTTACATATGTCAGCATCACATGGGCCAGCTAGTTTTAAAGTTGAGAAAAAGAAAAAATCAACTTGAAACTGAATCAAAATAATGTTTCTTGAATGCGAAGATGATTTAAGGGCATTTTGTCCTATGAAGTATGAAGCGCCATGAATGGCACCTACCTGTTTAAAACAATAATAACTTGATAAGAATATTATATTCTTTTTCTATGGATTAATCAAACGAAATATTGCTTGTATTGGGTGTGTTATGTGCAAAAACGTCTCCAGTTTTTCTGATGAAGGATCGGAGCTGCAAATGAGTAGCCAATTCAAAATCTTCACAGTTTGGACTTTGCTGCACGCAAGTCAGCCGTGGAGAGCTTATTGTGTACAACAGATATAAAGCCGAATCTGGACAGTGCTGAAAACAAGAATGCACGTCAGTTGCTGGTACATCAAATCACAAATGAATACGTCAGTTGTAGTACATCGATCTGTGGTCTGTGTTCGTCCAGATATCTGACCCTGTTTATTTGTTTGTGATTTTGTATACCAGCATGTCTTACGCTTCTTGTTTCAGAACCAGAGTGAAGGTGGGATTGGCTACTTGTCTGCCTTCCGTGAGACGACCTCGCAGAGTGAATGCACTGCTCTGAAAGCAAAGTAATGGTTCGGTTTCACACTGATGAACAGGGAAAAGAAAACAAACCAGAAAACAAGCTGAGGCCTAAGAGAGGCTTACACTGTTAGCTACAAGCAACAACTCTACAATCTACAGAGTCCAACACAAATTTCAGTGTTCCGATCCTGGAGATCAGCAGCCAAAAACGGGGAAATGAATATATATTGTTTGGTGGTCAATGTAATGGGTGTAAAGTGTAAACACATATCTCAAGGCTGGACTCAACCTATTTTATATGGAATTGAGCCACATAACCTTTCACAAAAAATAAAAAGAGCCACATAACCCCGATCCACCCCACCTTGTATACCTCAGCACCCATGAGGTGAGATGCTGAAGTTTTCGCTTCCCATGTGAAAGCTTAAATATATGATATGAAAAAAAAAAAACTTAATAAGCAATCGACTGGTATCATAGAAGTGGTAACCAATTAGGTGGTATTCATTGAAATTCAAGGAGATTAGGGGGATTTGATTGGTATCATACCTTTCCGCCATCATAGATTTACCCAAAACTTTTTTTCTCCTTTTAAGTGCAAAAATGGTTGAAAAAACAAGTTTACTTTTATTTTCACTACAAAAATGTGTTCTTACCAAACACCTGCAAAATTGGTTGGAGTGCAAATTTGCTTAGATTCTGCAACAAATGAAGCCTGGAGTTAAAATGCAATGCACAAATCAAGTTCACTATTTAAAATTTTGTATAGATATTTTAGAAGATGGCAAGAGTGCAATTGAAGTGAAAAAAAAAATAGTGATAATTGCACATGAGAAAATAATGGGAGGGAAATGCATGTTGTTATCAGTTTTGTTGTTGTTTTTCATTATTATATGCTAGAATTTCAAAATTAGCTTCATCTATAGAGATGATCATGAGCCGGGCCAGGCCGGGTTTACTTAGCACCTATGTTAAGGGTTGCCGGGCCTTAAATATAATATATAAACCCTGATCCAGGTATGTACAGGATTGGGCCAGGGTGGGCTTTGGGCCCAAAACCCAAATAAGAAAAATTGCATAGGCCTAAGTTCGGCTGGGCTTGGCTTAGCTTTAGGCCTTTGACACACACTCACACACAAAAGAAAAGGATTTGGGCTTCAATGCATGGTTAGTGAATGTAATCCCAAGTCTCACAATGTCTATGGAATTAAATGGAACCTTTGTCTTCGTGAAAGAATGCTAACGCATGATTGAATAGCTTGTATAAAATATAAACGAGTAGGAGTGCAAATCTTTGGTAAACATAAATGTATGCCTTCATCTATTTAGGAGCACAGATTTGCTTTGATTTTGCATTTGCCCTTTTTCTAAATACAATATTTTTGCATACATTTGGTAATTACCTCCCCCCACATATGGACACATGGAAAAACAATGGTGAGAGCGTCTCCATTTCTACATTATTTCCTTGAGTGAACTCTCTTGCTTCAATTGATGTTGGTTAACTACTAAGGTTGAAAGACAAACAAGTTTGGACAGTCTACATAGAATTTTTTTAGTAACCAAGGCAACAAGCCAACTTCTTTTACTGTGTAGGATCTTTGAATTTAAGGTCAGTTCTCACTCTTCTCAATAGCCGTAGTTAGGGCAACTTTGTTTCTGTCATGACAACTGTAAGATATAAAGTCGTGAACCACATGTAGGACATCTGAAGGACCTAACCAGAGGGGATGGCAGTAATTTTGCCAGGGTCATGGAAGGGATTTCCCCCTCATACTTGGGTTGGTCACATGCTATCAATCTCTTTTGGGCTCCTAATAAAAATAGCTTTTGCTGTATAAATTGGTGTCTGCCACTGAATAGCCATGTCACATCTAGATCAAGCCACCAGCCTTCCCACCAAAAATGGCAATGGGGCAATGGAGACCAACCTTGCATCCCTAAATAGAAATAACTGTGCCCACAGCATGGTTATTCAGTGCCCTACAGCCCCTGCCAAGTTGAGAAAGTTCTCTTTAAACTTCCCTTCAAAAGGGTACCTTTTAATGGAACCATATCTATTTGCATAGGGCAATCTCATTCCACAAATGGGTTTCTAGGGTGGCAACAAAGAGGGAGAGATGATAAAACTATGATAAATCTAATTGATGTGGCTTGGCATTCATCACAATCTTTCCAAGCTCCCCTCCTCCACAAACTGCAGGGGGCTCTTGCAGGATTTGTGTATCAATTCACCATTTTAAGAAGGTTTAACATGTAGACTACCTCCAATGCAATAATAGAACAGATGCTTATTCATCTCTATCCAAGTATCCCAAACATACCTAATTGGGAAGAGACCACCTTTTCAATTGAGGATTCCTTAATTTCTTGGCTCCTAAGACTCATTTTCTCTTGCCAAAGAATATCCCCATCAATGAGATATGACATTGTTCTAGAGAGAACATTTAATGCTAACAAGGGTTTAGCTACAGTCACAGTTCAGTTAGTGCCTTTGTGGTGCCAAAAAGATTAGGGCTTAAGTGTACAACAAAAGTTGGGTCCGATTAACCCAGCCCGGATTCACTAAGGGCTTGAACCTTGAGAGTCGTCTCTATCCTAAGAAAAAGATGGGCATTTTGTGTTAAATAAAGGAGACAGCTGGTTAACCAGGTCAAATAAAACCCTGGTCCAGATTCAAAGCGGGTCAGAATTTGCAGTCGCTTCCTACCCTTGTTTCCTTGTGGGACCAAAATCAATCTGTGCACAGGACATCCAACCGACAGGATCGCACGGCTGAAATTGGACACAGCCAAGAAGACTCAAATACTTGTCCAGTACTGATCAAAAGATAGTAAGTTTCCTTCCTTCTTTGGATACCCAAGTCCCAAGTCTAGAGAGAGAGAGATAGAGACGATACAAGGGAAGGATTCAAACAACCCGGAGGATCTTATGAGCTAGAACAGGGAGAAGCCGAGAGGGGGCTTATATCTTGTAGATCTACTCATCTACCAAACTTTGGCATCTGATGTCTGAGTCATGAGAGATGACAAAAGGGGTTTCACGTGGAAGCTCTACCATCCTTCTCATGGCTGCCGTGGCATGATATAGAAAAGAAAATGGCTGGGTCTTCTGAGTCCTGAAGACAAAATTTGTTTTCTTTCTCACGCTGTTAGACATAGTTTGTTGGGTCTTGGGTGGGCCCGACCCAAAAGGCAAATCGATTTGGATCACATAAGAAAGATTGTCTTTCTTGCACCCCTAAGGATATGCTTGCTGCGTACGCCTATGGAATCCCTTGGAACTTACTAAACTCTCACAAAACTCCTTCTTGGGCCCCACCTTGGGGAGAATACAAATTTGTCACCAAAGCCCAAAAGCAAATTGTTCTTTACTTAGGACTAGTGCCCCATGGGCCATGGCTGTATTCCTTTAAGAATTTTTAGAAAAATTGGAATTTGGACCTAGGTTGATGACCTTATTGATATCATCACTGGTAAGGGTGCAACTTGGGCTTTCTTCTACGTATCAAGATAGTTGGGTTGAGTCTTTAGGAAATCTAAATTAAGCTTGACCAGCTGAGGTTGGAGCAGGTGAATTGGCTAACCTGCCCCACCCAGTCATTTTGGCAATAGATCACATACTTGTCATCAAATGCACATTCTTTATTGCAGTGAAAAAAAAATCAAATATTCTTTTGCTATTTTCAGGTAAACCATGACCTATTATCTGAAGAAAGGTGACAAGAAAAGCTGGATTACAGGTTACAGAAATAACCTTTCCCCCATTTTTTTTAGGTTACATAGAGATCTATGATACATGATTCAGGGCATAGCCCTTCCCCAGAAGTCTGCTAATGCAAAGTTTAGGAGAATCAATTATAATACTATTAAGTGGGATTTTATTCAGATGACAAATTGCAACATTAAATTTTAGGAGGAGAATCAATTACAACACTCTTTGTGAGATGGGCAAAATTTTCCTACATACTTCATTGAATTAAATTTCTATTTTCTATTATGCCTGAATTCAATAATAACACCATTATTTCAGCATCTTTATGAGAAAAATGTGGTTAAGTTTTTTCAAAATGACCTTTTTAAGCTTAAAAACATGGGGGGTGTTTTCAGTTGAAAATTCTAGTTCAGATTTTGAAATTTATTTTTCCTGTCTTAAACAATTCCAACTATGATGCATTATTTAATATTTGCTACACATTAAATTTTAACCAATTCATTTTTATTAACATTTCACAAGATTTACTTACCATAAAAACTTTAACAATGTTCAGATATTAATTGTGACGTATCATTTTATCATTGGTTCACATTCCTTGCTACACGGTTCAGTTGATGCAATGCATGATGGATTTTGCCATAAAATAAAAAATAAAACATCACATGGCAACTGATTTTCTTGCCAACTTGGGTCATAGTTTAGGCAATTGGCACTGGGAGAGGCTCCCTTGTGGACCTGCAAATTGAATTGGTCCTACCCTGAAAGATGCCAAAAATGGAGGATAGTTTCTCTTAGAAAACAACTAGCCAAACAGTGCCCCAATTGTATGGTGGGTCAGAATTCTTGAAACATGGGACAGGTGGCAAGTTATAAGGTCTACTATTATAGTATCACTTTCATGCCATTGCCATATGCTTCCAACATAGTTCCATGGATTTATATTACTTCATAAACATGATTAGTATTAGAAAGTAGAAACATTGCCCACAAGATAGTCTGTTATTAACTAAAACTAAATCCATGACTTTTTAGAGGGTTTTTGTCATTGTGGTCATTATCTGTCACTATGTTGAAAAAATTATCCACGTCAGCATCTTAGCATAAATGGCAGAAATAATATTTGTTGACATCAACCTTTCCATAAATTCTGAAACTTGGTGAAATGGCACCTGACATGACAGGTTGAAAGATGAAAAAGCAAACCACATTTCTTAGACTTTGATTGCAATAGAATGTTTAATTAAGTTGCTGATTAATGCTCAAACACCAATGACAGTCATAACACCAAGGTGGTGTTTGGTAATAGAAATTGATTTGCCGAATCTGATTTTTCATCTTATCATCACAATCGGCTGATTTGGCAAGAAAATTGAGGTGGACTGTTCTCGTAATACTGGGACAATCATGATATGCCACGGTAGTTCATGGGCCCACTGCCACTCTGACGTGGCAATCATATTCATCCGGTTCCTGTAGAGTCGGTTGAGAGTGGGTGTGGGAGAGAGGGGTTTAAACTTTAAACTTGAGGCCATGGAAACGTTACCAGCAAAGCAAGATTTTTGAAATGAAATCTAGGCAAAGGAAAAAAATTCCAAATTTCCAGCATTAAGAGCCGGTCCAGGAGAGGAAGGGAGAGCGGAGCGAGGAGGTGGGCGACAAAAGAGGAGGAAAAGATTTTATAAAGTGCTTGGATTTGCGTGGTTTGAAGGGGCAATTTTTCGGGCTGATTTCTCTCTCAGACAAGCAAATCAGGAGATTAAGATCCGGAGCTCTCCATACTCTCTCTCTCTTTCTCTCTGAAACTTCTTGGATGGGTTTCTTTCCTAAAACTAGCCGATTTTGACTCCAGAAGCTGCAGGATTTTCGGTCTCAAGATGGGTTTTTCTGTTTGTCGATATCTCTGTTTTCACATTTGGGTTCTCTTCCGCCTTCCTTGCTGAAAGTTTTTTTGCTTCTCAAATTTACGTCTTCAAATTAGAATTTTGGGTTCCGTCTGAATTTTCATTTGGTTGGTTGTTTCATCTTCTCTTCTGTACTCTGTTTTTGGGTCTCTTTCGTTGTCCTTTCTGTTTTTAATTTTCTTTCTGGGTTTTGTTTCTGCGTTAGATGGAAGGTAACAAGAATGGTACAGGAGGAGCAGTTTCAGAGCAATAGCAACAGTGGTCCTGCTGGAAGTCGATCTTCAAAGAAGCTGAAACAGAAAAAGATCCCACAGAGGGGGCTTGGTGTTGCCCAGCTGGAGAAGATCCGATTGGAAGAGCAGCAGAAGAAGGACGCCGCAGCAGTGGCAGTCGTGCCATCCTCGCCGTGCATCGTCGTCCCTCTCCCTCCAGGCCCTCCCCTCAATCCCTATCAGTCACAATCCTCCATTCCCTTCCAGTCATCTCCAGCCGATCTCTCTTCATCCAGTTCTCTGTTTAGGCAAACTCCTCCAATTCCAATCTCGTCCCTCGATCTCTTTGTTCCACCTCCACCCCTTCCAACGACGACACCACTTTATGGTCTCCCCGGTAACCATCCAGGCGGTGCTGGCCGGGGAGTTGCCGCTACAATGGATGACTCGGCCGCCACGGTCGCAGATGGTTATTTTCCGACGATGTGGAATTCCCATGAATTCACTGAAGGTTCCAAATTGGACCCGGGTTTCACATTTCGCAGCCATTTACAGAACGAAACTAATAACATTTGGCCTCGCCCGATTATCATGCAGAGGAAACAACCACAACAACAGCATTCTTCGTCAATGGTGAGCAAGTAGTCTGTAATATGGTTATTTCCTTGTTTTCTATCTCCAGACAGGGATTCTCAGTCTGGTATTTGCAGGTGAATGTCGCCTCGGTGACTTCATCATCCTCTGAACTAAATCTTCAGATGGAGCCCCCTTCAAACCAAAGCTATTATAACAACTATACACTACCTCTTCTGCCCGAGGAAGAGAAGGTATGTGGCGATTACCTTTTATAAATCATAAACAAAAGAAAAAGATCTTTTTGTTTTTTTTGTTTTTCCTTTTTTTTTTCTCTGATAGTGAGTTTGGTTAGAATGTAGTATAGATGGTTGGCATGAAGCGGTCATGGCCATTCTCTCTCGACAACCCACCTGTTCCTGCGTTCCAGTGCAAATATCCTCCGATCAACCTTCCCATTTGCAGGCCAGATGATTCTTCTTCATGTCGGAATGGTGGCATGTTCAACTATGAACCTGGAAGTGCAATAATCAGGTTGGTCCAGTTTTGTTATTTTGTCTCTTATGTTTTGTCTCGTCACATTTCAATAGTTTGTTTGAGATTGTTTTGGCTCCATTTGACAGAGAGGGTCCTTCAGGCTCGATGGCACCTCATCTTGACTGGAGGAGAGGCCTATCGGAGCTGAATCAGAAGAAGGGTGTTAAGGAGAATGGTGCTCTTGATGGTGATTTTCTCACCTTGGGCCCTCCTGCAACTGGTTCATCATCTAAATCCAAGCAGCCATTGGCGTTTCCTGTCTCCCAACAGTTCCCTGAATTCGATTTTCCCCCAATTCAAGTAAGGCTAATCAACAGGGAGTAAGTCGTTAATCCATTCTGCATTCATGATCTAATGGTTGCTTTTGTTAATAGGGAAGCATAGACCACCAGCCATTCTACAGCTTCTTGCCTCCAAAGGGGCAGATTGGCCAAGGGGCGGCCATCACAAACGACCGGAGAGGCGAAGCAGGGGAAGCTGTTGATCTCAACCTAAAGCTCTAAGTAGGGAGGTGGCTATGGATGAGAAACTGTATTCTCTCTTTCTGCTGCTTGGCTCTGCAGATAGCAATTTTGAAACACAGACCATGGAGGAGGATCCTTTGGCCAATCCGGTGAAACACAATAGAGGGTTGCTTGTTCTATAGGTTTTTCCATACAACCTATGTCAGCATGATGAGAGAAATATACACAGTAAGAGAGAAAGAGAGAGAGAGATGTTGGTTGTGTGTTTGTGGGAGAAAGAGACGTGGATCTGTTTGTTGAATTGAATTTTGTTTGTTGTGCAATTTCTTTAGTGGTTTGTTTGATCTAGTTGAATGATGGAGCAAAGTAGATTGGTAACAAACCCCTGCATGGGAAAGATTGATCTGGGTTTGCTTTCTCTTGTTACGTTGGGTGGCCAAGGGCCCATCTCTGACTCTCTGTAATGGTTACTGACAAGAGCAAGAACCCACAAGGGCGGTGCCCCTGTCACAACCCACAATTGGTAACCGTGACAGAGATGTAGCAAACCCATTTTATCTAGATTTAGGCTATGTGGGGGCTTTGAAATTGATGTTTTTTAAATCTGGTTCATCTAGAGTTTTGATAGACCTGCTGATCAGTCTGACTAATGGCTTTTGCCTCTTTGAGGGGGTGGAGTTTAGATGGGATAGATAGGAGGAATCAGTAACAATTGGGTTTGAGCCTTGAGGGGGTCGGAAGCTCTTCTTTTCCCTTCTAAAGCTCATGGAGATAGATTCAAAATCATTAGAAGCATGGGACTGTTTGTTCCTAACCATTTGTAATTTGTTGGATGAAATCTTTGAGGATCAATTAATAACCCAAATAGTGGAACAACAGTCAGGGAAGTTTGTTTTGATGGTTAGGATTTCAGGCGCGAGATTTACTCATTTGAGGTTGGAAAAACAGAAGAGTAAGCCAAGCCTAGCATCACGCAGATAATCCGGCCACCCACCTCACCATGCATTCCGCATTTAGGTTTATGAGTGTTGGATTCGTCGAGAGAACTGGTATGGTTAAGAACCAATAATCGAGTTTATTATTCAAATTTAGAGGAAATTTTTGGAGGCATTAGTAGCAACAAGTCACACGTAGCTTGAATCAAAGAGCAATTGATAATATATTATGCACAACCATGTCCATGCTCATCATTGGATCTTAATTAGTTCAGATTTCAAAACTAAGAACAGGTAAAATCAATACTGACCCTAAAATAAATTTATAACTGGGACTCGAAATGGAGACCCAGAAGGTCAAAACTGATGTATCAAAAGTTGTAATTTTAGAGAGGCTTTATGAACTATTTTGAGATACAGAACAAGAGAATCGGTTGGGTCAGATACTCAGATCTGATTCAAATCTGAATTTGATCCGGTAAGAGCCGCATTCGGATACCTCCCTTCATCTTAACAAATTGGATCGGGTTGGAAAAAGTTGATCCGATTAGTTAATAGATTGAATCTTGATACACCCCAACTCAATCCGATCCGTTAGTTATGAAATATTTTATTATATATTCTATTATATTCTATATTCTATATTCTATATTATAATATATTATTTATGTTATATCATCACGTTTTTTACTACAATTCTAATAAAATCAGATATCCGATAAGATATTTGAATTCGAATCATACTCTTGAAAATCCAGCACATTCTTATTGGATTCGGATTGGTTGGATTTTTTATCGGATCGGATAAAATATACCCTTTATTGAATCTGATCCGATCTGTTTGCAACCCCTAAAAATTGACAAATTTATTGTTTTTTTTTTTGCAAGACATTAACTAGAAACAAATAGAAAACCTACCTTATCAAATAAATAAACAAATAAAATACAAAGAAAAAAGTGACAAACAGAAAACCCACTTCCAAGTTACATAATATGCAGATTGGCCTGAATCATTGGAAGATTTAGGGTAAATTGTTGAAATCTCTCCTGAAGATTGGTAATGGCAATTGCCTCCCCTGAACTTTATGATATAATTGCAAGTAGACCCCTTATGTTTGAATCCTCTAACAAAAGGCCTAAAAATGTCCAAAATACCCATGTGGTTACTATTGAGGTATAACAAAAAAAAAGAGAATTTAAAGTTGCAACATTACCTTTGAGTGATTGATATGAAGGAAAAATTTGGAAAATAAATCAATTTCAGAAGAGCTAGAGATTGGAAGGGTTTGGACCAGTGATTCATATGAAGAGAAAATTTGGAAGAAAAAATATTTTGGTCAAAAGTAACTGCATGGGTATTTTAGACTTTTTGATGCCTTTGTTTAGAAGATTTTAACAAAGGGGTTCTACTTGCAATAATGTCAAAAAGTTTAAGAGACGTGATTGAAATTACCAAACTTCAAAGTGTTAGACAGTTTTGTATGCCCTTAGCTTCAATCAGAATGATGTACTTTATGAGTTTGTTGTAAATGAATAAAAGTGCATATTTGATTCATGTTCCTTGGTATGTTTCAGTGTAATACCCTTAAACTGGACACTTAATGAGACTTGTGTTTGTTTAGAATGTTCACACCCAGTGGGTCGGTCTGGGGAGACCTATCCTGACAAGGCTGACACTATGGTGCCACCAAGTCAGTTGGGGTGGCCTTTCTCAGCTGCTAGGGTGAGACCCTAGGCATATACAGTGTGGGATTAATTGAATCTATGAACTGGACCAGATTTCCAATGTTGCCCTAGACCTTGGAGATTGATGGGCAAAACTGAAAAGTTACACCCGACCCTTAGACTCGATTATGATATTACACTAGGTGTCGGATTGGGCTGCCTTTGATGTACCAATCAGTGAGATCCTTAGCGAGGGTCAAAACCTGGGTATGTTGGGRYWGTYYRAGAATTCATYTGAGTGGGTGATCATAGTGATAGGATCAGCCCCTTTGTCGGACAAAGGTAATGATCGGGGATGCACTCTC
>NW_010729208.1:365420-440525 GCF_000365185.1 Nelumbo nucifera
ATCTAGAAACCTCCTAATGAGATTAGGAGAAAGCTAATCTAATCTGCAGATAAGATAAGGGTTTATCCCTATCACCTAAAGAGAGGTCTTATCCAAATATGATTTGGATAAGCAGTCCCTAATTGGATTAGGAGCTGATCTTTTAGGTTAACAAAAGAAGGAGAGGGGCGACAGCCTTGAGAAGACACACATTCAGATCCTCTTTAGTGCTGAAATCAAAGAAGGAAGAATTAAGCATCCCTACAGAATTCTTTCTTGCCGCCCCTGTTTGCTAGTTTGATCTCCAGTTGTGGGAGAAGTCAAGATTCAATCTTGACATCAGTTCTTTGAGGAAGAATTGATAGGAAGCTGTGCTCACRTGCCATCCTGCTGTTTTTTGCGAAGGATAGAGTTCTTGGAGAAGAACACTACTGATTCTACTCCATCCTACACTGCGCCATCTTCAGTGGGAGCAGTCTTTGGATCCTTCCTTGGGCGTGAACACCTTCGTTGGGAGATATTATTTCTCCGTATCAGGTATAATCCTCTCCTACTCCTTTTGGTTCAGATCTGGTTCAGTTTATGGTTCAAGAATGATCATTGAAAGTATGATTTTCTAAATAGGGAATGCGATCCCCAGTTGAAGGGAGAGAAAAATTTTGAAATTTGCCCCCTTATTCCGCAATCTTTGGGTGTCCATATGATGGATCTCTCATCCCATCACAGAGGAGATTTCAGCATCAACGAAAAATTTTAGGGAGGTTTAAGCAATTTACCCGGAGATTTATTATCAAGTTACAAAGCTAAAAGGTCTGTGAATTATAGAGACCTAATAAGCCTAATTCATAAAACGGACGTGGACTTCTGTTAAGGCCACTTCTGTTTTTTGAAGTCCAAACAGAAACAATTCATTTATCTCGGTTCCAAAATATTAGAGAAGTTACAATGGGAATGTTCGCTTCTGGACACAAAGACCAAGTACACGGTCTATTACAAAATAAAACCATTTTCGCTAATCGGTTGTGTTGTGTCCACCAACAAAAGTTGAACTATATTTGAAGCATCACCTTCAATTATAACTTGGTGAAGATTCAGATAAACAACAAACTCTAGGCCATGTAAAAATGCATGTGCCTCTGCTTCAAGTGATGTTCACTTGTAGGGTAGGGGTATTGCCCTTGAAAACAAATGGGCTCCCAAAGCACAATTCCAACCCCAACAGAGTTCGGCCCATTAGCACTATCTACATTAGTTTACTTTGATATAGTTGTGAAGAGGTGAAGCCCATCTATTTAAAGCATCACCAGAAACCTCGTATACAACTGATGCAACAGGCATCCTCTTTATTGATTGATCCATAACATTGATATAAGCTTGTACTCTCATTAGAACTAGACTTGTTCATGGGTCGGGCTCGGGCCGGGATTTTACTCTTCATTAATGAAAAATTGTTAGACCCGAGCCCAAGCCCGGCCCGACCAATGGGCCTACAACTTGGGCCCGAGCCCGGCCCTGATAAAAAGCCTGAAGCCCGAGCCCGAGCCCGAAGCCTGATTGTGTTCGCCGATGAATGTGTTCGCCGGTGATTGTGTTCGCCGGAACTGAGTTCGCAGTGCCTGTGGTCTGTGAGCTGGGAGCCTACGACCTGCGATTTTAAGTTTAATAGTGATCAGTTTGCGTCTGAGAAAGAGAGAGAGAGAGAGAGAGAGAGAGAGGAGTGAGGACTCACCGCCAGATTTATTGTGCCGGTGAACGTTCGCCACCTCGCCGGTTGTGTGGCTGCCTGAGAGTGTGAGGATGAGAAGTTGAGAACTGTGGAGGATGTGGAGACTAGAGAAGAATAGTTCGGCTGGAAAAAAGAAAGGAAAGAGGCAAAGAGGTGAAAAAAAGAGGGGGTCTTCAACTAGGGTTTTTAGGTTTAGTTATAGGTCGGGCCGGGCCGAGCTCGGGCCGGGCTATTTTGGCAAATCCCGAGCCCGACTCGAATTTATTGTGGGTCGGGCTTTTTGGCCCGAGGTTAAGCCTACGGGCCCATATGCGTGTTCAAGCCCGTTCGGGGGCCGGGCTGGCCCGTCGAGCCACCCGGCCCATGAACAGGTCTAATTAGAACTGAAACAGGATCGAATGGTTGCTGTTCAAACACCTTTTTGTTTCAATACCACCATGTAACCCACATCATAATAACATGGTTGAAGAAATAAGAGAGAACTAGACTGATGTGAATGGTTCAACAATAACTTGATCGAACCTTGATCTATTTATAGATGACTAGATAAAGATTGAGTACAATACAATTGTTAGAGTTTGTGTACAATACTCAAGATTAAGAGATTAGTTTAAGTTACACCAAAACTCTATCAAATAGAGTCTATCAGGATAAGGAATGATTAGATCATGATAAAGTTCATCGCATGTAGGGGTCATGCGATGGACTTTATCATGAAGTCTATCGCAGGTCTCTGATAACCGGTAATGGAACTCTATCACGCCCTCTCAAGTGAAATGTCCATCATGGACATGAAGCTTGGATCTGAGTTGATGGAATTGAGTGCCATTGACAGGTTTGGTGAAGATATCTGTCGCCTGATCCTGTGAAGAGATAAAATGCACCTCTAGAGACTTATTTAGTACCATGTCTCGAAGAAAGTGATAGTCAACTTCAACGTGTCGTGTTAGAGCACGGAAAACTGGATTGGATGCAAGATGTGTTGCTCCAATATTATCACACCAATTAATTGGATAGTGACGGAGTGGAACACAGAGATCTCTTAGCAGAGATTGTAATCATAGAACTTCTGTGGCAGTGTTTGCACAAGATTTGAGTTTAGACTATGTACTAGAACGGGCGGCCATGTTATGTTTCTGGGAACTCCATGCCACCAAATTGTTTCCCAAATAGATAGCAAAACCTCTGGTGGAGCGTCTATCATCCAGACATCCCACCCAGTCGGCGTTAGAGAAGGCTTGAAGGGACAAGGGAGCGGAGCAGGAGTAGAAGAATAGCCCATGATCAATCATACCTTTGAGGTACCGTAGTATTCATTTTTCAGCTGCCCAATGATATGAGGTTGGAGGGTGGAGAAATTGGCAGACCTTGTTTACGCTATAAGCAATATTTGATCTTGTGATTGTCAAGTATTGTAAGGCTCTAATGATATTACGGTATTCAATGGGGTCGGACAAAGAAGATCCGTCGAATTTGGTCAATTTGCAAGATCCGACCATAGGTGTGGATAGTGGTTTAGCTAGATCCATATGACTCTTCTTGAGAAGATTTGTAGTGTACTGTCGTTGAGAGAGAACTAGGCCAAAGGAATGTGGAGTGAACTCCATGCCTAAGAAGTACCGTGCTGGACTCAGATCCTTGAGAGAGAACGTGATAGGTAGAGAAGAGATAACCCATGAGACGGTAGCAGAAGTGGACCCGGTTAGGAGAATGTCATCAACATAAATCAGCATATAGATGGAGGTAGTGCCTTTATGAATGACAAAAAGTGATGGATCCGACTTAGAAATATGAAAACTCATACTCAAAAGGTGAAAGGTCAGCCAAGAGTACCAAGCCCTAGGAGCTTGTCGAAGACCATATAGAGCCTTTTGCAGCTTACACACGTGTAGGAAAGCACGGGTCTTTGAACCCTTTGGGTTCCATTAAGAAAGGCATTATCGAAGTCGAGCTGATGGATTAGCCATTTATAGGACATGGCAATGGCAATAACAGTTTGGATGGTTGGTTTAACAATCGGGCTGAATGTATCAAGATAATCTACTCCTGGAATCTGAGAAAAACCCTGAGCAACAAGTCAAGCCTTGAACCGTTCTACAGACCCGTCAGCATGCCTCTTCACTTTGTATACCCACTTTGTGTTGATGACATTCATACCCACTTTGTGTTGAGTTCCTTAGTCATCGCTTCTTGCCATCGGACATTAGTAGAAGCCTTGGAATAAGAAGTAGGAGTGGCATCATGTAGCTAGGATAGTAGTGTAGTAGGTAAGGGATATTTAGTTGTAGTATGAGCTCGAGGTGGAAGAGTATCATTCATTGATCTAGTAGTCATATGATGTTGAAGAGAGCTACATGACGGTGGCACGAATTGAGTTGTGTTCAACAAATATGTAATAAGTCAAGTGCCACGGGAAGGTAATGAGGTAGCAGACTGGGTAGTGCCTGAGTTGTCATTAGTGGAAATAGCTTGATCAGAAGGAGTGTGATGATCCGACGGTGGGGGAGATGTCTCATTAGTGGCGGGAGCCACTATATGATGATCGGATCTAACTGTATGTCGGTAGGGAGGGAGCATAAATGTAAACCCCATGTGAAGGAGTAAGTGATTGAGATGAGTCCGCAGATAGCCCAGGAAAGATGCTCTCATAAAAAATGACATGACGGCATACATATTCTTGTCTAGATTTAGGATGCAAGCAACAATAACCTTTGTGGATGGCACTATATCCTATGAAAATACATCAAAGAGATCTGAAGTTGAACTTATGCTTATTATAAGGACGCAAAAAAGGATAGCATGTGCATCCAAAAGTCTTCAACATGTTGTAATATGGAGCAGTATCGAATAGCTTCTCAAACGGGTTGGCATGACCAAGAGATGGACTTGGTATATGATTCAACAAGTAGATGGGTGTCTCAGCCACATCATACCAATAAGTGAAGGAGAGAGATGAGGTTCCTAGTAGAGACAGGGTCGATTCAATGATGTTGCGATGTTTTCTTTCAATTGTGTCATTTTTCTCATGAGTGTGAGGGCAAGGTCGACAATGGGTAATGCCATGACTGTCCAAAATGACAGAAAGTTTCCTATATTCTCCACCCCAATAAGATTCGAAACATTTTATTTTGGCATCAAACAACAATTCAAACGGCGCTTAAAAGTAAGAAAAAGATCAAATGCATCAGACTTATTTTTCATAGGAAAAATCCAAGTAAAATGACTGAAGTCATCAAGAAGGTTGACATAGTATTTAAATCCTTTATTTGAAGTAACTAGGGCTGGTCCTCAAACATCTGAGTACACCAACTCCAAGGGACGCTTACTGATCGAAGAACTAGAACATATTTAGATGACTGATTAGAGTATGGTAAAACATATTTAGACAAAACTTGCCTCACAACTCGCAAAGTAGGGTATCCAAGTCACTGATGCCATTCTTGAATAGAAGCTCGAACTCCAACCATTGCTTAAGGAGATTTATTGTTGTTATGAACACTACCCAGAAAAAGATATAATCCGTTTCTATTGGGTCCTCATAGAATTGTTCTCCCCATATAGTCCTTCAAGAGAAAGCAATCTTGGTGAAGCTAAAAAAATAATTCATTGTCCTTTGTGAATTTTCTATCTGACATAAATTTTTGCATAAGTGAGGAACATGAAACCAAGGTTCAAAGTATCGATGCTGGCCGATATGCCGGTAGGGCGTATTGGCTAATAACGACCCTTTTTTTAAAGTTCTACCTTTTTTTTTCAATTTTTGGTTCAGAAGGGCCGGTTTAAGTCCCGGCTACCCTCTGAACTAGGCCCTGACCCGATACAACCCCTATAGAGCATATTGAGAAGGGCCTAATGCGATACGTATCAGCCGATACGGGTCGATACTTAACAATTTTTTGATCCTTGCATGAAACAAGTCATTTAGCTTGAAGGCACCGTTAGAGGAGGATAAAGTAGAAGAATCAATATTTGAAATCAGCAAACCTGAGCCATTACCCACTTTCACTCGATCACTACCTTAATTGTCAGAATGCGCCTGCAGATTTTCAATGTCTGGTGTCATAGAATGAGTAGTGCCAGAGTCTGGATACCATGTGGGATCAAAGGAAGATGAAGTACTGGTGTTGTAGGCAACTAGATTGTACTCGTCATTGTGAAAATTGAGATCATAGTATCTCCTGCATTTTTGTTGTGTCCACAACCCCTTCCTCATCCATGGGTGTTGGACTGAGAGGGGTATTGTCGGTGTCCTTAGGAAGGAGCTGAATTCTTCCCTTTGACATTAGCAATATTAGCGGTTGGAGAGGGGTCATTGGAGGGAGGGGGCGTTCCTCTAGCCATGCCTCATGACTTAAACGAATTCCAAGAACATCATCAATATCGAGTTCATCAATATCGGGACTGTTGGTGATCGTTGTCACCACAAATTCAAATTCTGAACCAAGATCGGTAAGAACACAAATAATTATATCCATATTTGAAATTGGGTCAGCTACAACAACAAGATTATTAGCAATTGTCTGAGCTTTATGAACATAATCAGATATACTAAGATTTCCCTTCTTCAAACTTTGCAATTGTTTCCGTAATTAGAAAACTCGGGATTTAGCATGAGTAGATATGACTTATGTAAATCATTCCATACCTGAGAGGAGGATTATAACCCTACAATTCGAGCCATTACCCCTTCAATTAATGAAGAAATTAACCAGCTGAGGACGAGCCAGTCAAGTTGGATCCATGATTCATACGCCGGATTGGAGACAAATTAGCTGTTGAGGGGATCCAAAATTTCTTTGGGTGGAGCCGTTCGCGAGTCATCTACAAGTCCCATGAGTTTATGGGTATGCAGAATAGGTAGGATCTATTCTTTCCACAACAGGAAGTTTTCGCTATTCAGCTTCACCGGTAGAAAGTGAGTGATGTTGAGAAGATGGCCGACTGAACTAGAATCCACAGTAGTGGTGGATTGTTGAACCGAATTCTGAGTTTGGGCGTTGGAGTTGGAGAGGAATGCCATGGCTCTGATACCAAGTTGAAGAAATAAGAGAGAACTAGACTGATGTGAATGGTTCGACAATAACTTGATCGAACCTTGATCTATTTATAGATGACCAGATAAAGATTGAGTACAATACAATTGCTAGAGTTTGAGTTTGTGTACAATACTCAAGATTAAGAGATTAGTTTAAGTTACACCAAAATTCTACCGAATAGAGTAAAGTTCATCGCATGTAGGAGTCATGCGATGGACTTCATCATGAAGTCTATCACAGGTCTCTGATAACCAGTAATAGAACTCTATCAAACATCAATTAATAGAGCTTGTCCCTCTTCGTGATCTTGATCAAAATGCCACCACTCATTCAACCACTATGCAATGGATTTATTTGATGCTGAATTCAGTCGCAAACATAGGTTGGATCCAAACCATACTGACCTGATCACAGGGCAATAGAGTAGGATATGTTCAATGATTTCTTCGTCACTACCACCGAGAGGACAACATTTTTCTTCCAACACTCGATGCTTTTCTAAACTAACCTTAGTGGGGAGAGCGTCATTTACAGCTCTCCAAATGAATATCTTCACACAAGGGGGAATGAGTTTATACCTCCACCAATGTTTCTAGTGGATCTCACCCTTTATGACACCCACTCAAGATGATCCCAGATTTCCAGCTTCAATCACCTTGAGACAAGAAGTAGTAAAATTCCCACTAGAGGTAGGCAGTTGTCCAAACAAAAGTATCTGAAGAATGAGTGCTTGGTTTGGGAAGTCAAATTTCAAGAATTTGCTTAATTGTTTCTTCATCAAACATTGCTGCTCTTAGCTCTTCTCTTCTCCATGTCATCGAAGGATGATGAATAAAATTTTCCACTTGACCAAGGTCAGTTCTCAGCTCCTCACTTAACCACTCACCATTACTTGAAGGGACCCATGGATCACACTCCACATCCAAATCCCACCCATCACCTATTATCCATTTGCAAGCCTTCTGTAGGATATCACGACAATCAAGCATGCTTATCTAGGTTGAAGATTTAAGTCCTTTCCATGTAGCACTCTAGAAAGTCCCAATTTGTAGATATTTTGCTCTCTCTCTCTCTCTCTCTCTCTCATTTTCCTCAGAAAAATCATGGCAAAGAGAGTTAATATCATTAGCTATCTGCTTTGGCACCAAATAAGTCTGTAAGTGGTATGTTGACACCGCTTCAAGTGTAGATTTAACAAGCACTGTACGACCAGCTTGCGATAGAGTGTGAGATTTCCACCCTTTCAACTTGTTTTTAATCTTATCCACCAAATATTTCTAGTTAGCTATCAAGGATTTTGAACAGAAAATTAGGCCTCCCAAATAAAAACTATGTTTCCCTAGCGTAGAAACTCACAACATAGTTTGAATTCGTTCACGAGTTCTTCTGTGAGTGTTGGGACTGAAATAAATAGTTGATTTTTGAAAATTAATTTCTTTTCTTGACCACTTGCAGAAGGTATGTAATTGATCTTTTAAGCACTAAACTTCAAGCATGGTGCATTTTCCAAACATCAACACATCATCAGCAAAGAGCAAGTGATTAATTCTCATCCCATTCCTACCAAATTTGATACCATGAATTTCCCTATTTCTAGTTTGGACACTAGTAAACGAGATAGAATTTCTACACACAAGAAAAACAAGTATGGGGACAAAAGGCAGCCTCGTTTGTGTCCCCTAGTAGGTTTAAAGAAATTTCTAATACAACCCTTAAACATTACAGCAATACTGGTGGTGGAAATGCAATTATAGATCAAATTGAAAAACTGATATGAGAAACCAAATGCATGCAAAACTTTGAGGACAAACTCCCATTGCAGCCTGTCATAGGCTTTACTGAGATCTAATTTAACAAGAAATAGCTGGTTTTCCTTTTCTCCTTCTTCGTGGTATGGATTACCTCTTTGTATATAACTATATTGTTTGTTATTTGTCAGGTGAAAGCCATTCGAAAAGGTGATATAAGTTGAGGTAGCAAATCTTTCATTCTTCAGGTTATGATTTTGTAAGAAACATTGCTAAGGCCAATGGACCTAAAATCTTTTGCCTCCTCAACTTTATCAGTCTTTGGAATTAGCAAAGAATAGTTGGGTTATCTATTTAATGTTTCTTGGGTCCCTAAAGCAATTTTGAATCATTGCCACCACATCCCCACATATAGTCAACCAACATTTCTGGTACGCAGGCATGAATTCCATCAGGCCCAGGGGCCTTATGTGCTCTGATTTCTTCTTCATCTGGTATACGGCAAAGTGCTTCATCTTGTACATCAGTTATTTGTGGGCTAAAATCAAGAAAATTGTTGATATCAGGATTGATGGAGAGGAACTGATTTTGAAAGTAATTAGTAAGTGTGCTCATAATGCAATTCGGGAAGAAGACCACCTACCATTTGCATCTTTCAGCCAGTGGATTGTGTACTTTCTACAACGATTAGAGGCAACCGCATGAAAGTATCTAGTGTTCCAGTCTCCATTTGCAATCCAATCAACCTTTGCTCTTTGCTTCTAGTAACATTCCTCTCTTTCCATCCACACCTCCTGTTGTTTTCACAACTCTAACTCTTTATCAAAGTTTCTGTCCTCACTATCAAGCAGTTTGTATTTGGGTTAACTCTTTTTCAAGACGTTGGATATTTGAGGCTATTTACCCACAACACTCATTACCCCAAGATTGCATTTTCTTCTTCACCTTATCCCACCTATGTGAAAGGGAGCCTTCACAATGATTCCACTAATTGGTAAATTCCTCAGTAAAGCCTTCTTCTCTTATTTAACATTCTTTAAACTTCCCTTGTTTACAGCCTCTGAAAGGTTTCAATAGTTTTAGAAGGAGAGGCGCATGATCACTTGCAGTCATGGGGAGATGGATCACCATTACAAGAGGGAAAATCCCATTTCAGTCAGCTGTAATAAGCACATAGTCTAACCATTGAAGTACCATATTTCCATTAGATCTTTGGTTCGACCAAGTAAATGCAAGTCCCGACCATCCCAAGTCAATAAGACCGACTTTGTCCAAAACTGCATGGAAGTCATCTAGTTAGCGATCATTTGGCTTTCAACCACCAGATTTCTCGAGTGGGTCCATGATAGTGTTAAGGTTGCCAAGAAGACACCATGGGCGGTTGGTGAATTCAGCAAAAGTGTATAGGTCCTACGCAAAAGTGTACAACAATTTGATGAGGATTATCAAACAGAACATCTAGTTGGACCCGTTTGACCCAACCAAACCAAAGACCACCCGAAATCCCATTAGACTCAACAATATGGACATTGTAATCAACACTACAAAAATGAAGTAACTTTCTACTTTTCACTACAGCCCATTTTGTTTCAGAAATAAAGAAAAAAAGTAGATTATGCTTAGAAAGGAGCTTCCTAAAATGACGAACTATCGGGGGCTCCCTCCCTCTTGACATTTACAAATTAGATGACTCATGACACCTATGGTGGGGGTTGAAGGCCCACCTTAGCCTTAGAGCAATTAATCACTAGCAGTCTAGCACTTCAATATTTGTTTGCCCACTGGACTCTCCTCGAGCAAGTTTTGGCTCATTGATTTTGTCTCACTCACACAATGTCTTTCAACCAACTTCTTTCGTGGAGGCCTACATTCATCACTAATCCTTCTTTTCCGAGCATTCAACTCTCTAGTATTTTCCTCCAGGCTTGGCCCAAGTTGGATATTTATTTCCTTATCTTTGACTTTATTGTTTTGCTCTACTAGATGTACATGTGATTGGAATTTCAGTCACCTTCCATGTTTTCTCATATCACCACTTGCTACTTTTAAAACATCATGTTCCTCAAGTTTTAGAGTAACAACCGGAACAGATTGCTCAAGGGTATTAGAAAGACTATTTTGCCCCTCCTCTTGCACCAAATTTGCATTGTTACTAATCTCTAATGCATCACTCTCACCAGCAACCTCTTCTTTATCATCAGACTGATAGTCCTACCTTTGTGATATGGATCCCCGATGGTGTACCCAAAATTCAGATCCGCATCACCACGTGTCTACTACTGGCAGCACCTGGCGGTTACGCCCAATCGATGGCTATGTTTAAGCCATTTAGTGGCCAATCATTATTAATGATTGCCTTTTTGCCTTTCCACCTTTTTTCGATTATGCTATAACGGTCTCCTGACCGACACTTATATACTAGGTAGTTGCCTTTAATGAAGCATGAACTATTTCCCCTTTTTAGTAAATCACCTTTGTAGAGTTCTTCTCGAAGGACCCTAGTCCCCTATGAGTGGTATCCACCATAGCTCGGGGGAATCCTAGTCTTTCCCTCTGGCAATGGGAGGAGGTATGCACCATCTTGGTATCAAAGTAGGTCAATTTGGTAGCGCCTAGGATGTCTGATATGGAGGAATGAATGAATAACATGGAGTGACGCCATGAAGAGGTGTCAAGGCAGCTCACAGTGATATTGGAGCATCTAGATCAGCTGGGCAGCCCACCCCGTGCGATAGGCAAAACAAGGCATCCAGAATCCCCGGCTATAGTCGGACAGATCTCTCGAGCAAGTGAAGGATCAACAGCGACTGCTTCAGCTCCTACACATTTTCTCAAGGCAGCTAAGCTCGACCTAACACACTTTAGTGGAGGTAACTTGGACGGTTGGCTGGTCTTCATTTGTCAATATTTTGAGCTCCATAGTGTCCCTAATGACCAGTGGGTTTCCGTCGCCAGCTTGTCCTTTGAAGAGAAGGTGGTCAACTGGTATTGTTGGTATAAATATTATCAACCTCACCTTACATGGCCCTAACTGGTTTCCGCCTCACAAGGCTTGAATGTAGCAGGAAGGCTCTCTAAGCTCACTCAAACCACCTCCGTGCAAGAATATATGGAGTTTCAATAGCTATCAAAAGTACAGTCTAGGGACTCACTGAGGAGTACCTCATTGGGTTTTTCGTGGCTGGATTGAAGTCAAAAGTAAGAGTAGGAGTAGAGAAGTTCGAGCCCACTACTATGCCTTAGGCCTTTCGCTAAGTCCAGCTCAAGGAAGAGGAGATAATGGTCAAGAGAAGGTGGGCAAATGGGAGATGAACAGGCCCCGACCACCCCCTCCTCTATCGACTACCGGTAAGCCCACAGGAAGCCAAGAGGCTAACACCAGCCGTTGCTCGTGAAAGGAGAGAGAAGGGATTGTGCTATTACTATGATGAGAAATATACACCGCAACACCGGTGCAAGAATCCAAAGTTATTCTGGATGGACGGTTTGGTTGAGGAAGATGACGTCGATCCCGACCAGGAAGGAGAAGAGCAGCTTGAAGAGACCCACCCAGAGCAGCCGGCCGAGATATCCCTACATGCTATTATCAGCTCTGATTCTCCTTAGATCATGAGAATATGAGCCACCCTACAACAACACCCTCTGGTCATACTGATCGATAGTGGATCTACCCACAACTTCATTGATCCAATGATGTTACAGAAGGTGGGAATATCCACTACATCAAAGACTCGGTTTGAAGTCATGGTGGCGAATGGGGATCGACTCAAAGGATTAGGTAAATGCTAGAGCTTCCAGTTGAGAGTACAAGGTACTATTCTCACTACAAATTTCTATTTGTTACCCTTGCAAGGGTATGATGTTGTGTTAGGAGCTCAATGGCTCCGCACAATAGGGCCTATGACTTGGGATTTCTCCCGAATGACCCTGCAATTCTCAGATGAAGTTGGGTCACATTTACTCTGGGCCATGAGAACAGAGGACTGGAAGCCCATTAGGCCACAAAGAGCATCACAAGTCCTCAGGAAAGGGGGACATATTTACATTCTGTGTATGTTATCCTTGTTAGAAGAAACTCATCCTGCAGTTACAGAACCCTCAATGAGATCCAGGGCCTCACAACCTTAGTCCGTTTCACTCGGGGGCACCCACCCGGGCACCTTGCGCTTCACTCCTCGGAAAAACATTTTCAGTCTGGTTTTCGTGTCCCTAAGTTACAGGAAAGATAAAAATACAATTCTTTCTCACAAATTTTATAATCAACCTTCCTATAGGGAGGGCAGCAAAGAACAGACATTATTAACCGATTACTACTAGCCGCTCATGATCCTGGCATAGATGGTTCCCACTACATGAGTGCCATCTAGGACGGCATCGTAAATTGATGACTGAAAATGTGCGTGCAACTCCTTGTTTGATCCTCCCTCTGGGCTTCCACCTCCATGACCCTATAATCACTCTATTTTCTTAGCTGCCGTCTCCTAACCCATAAGTCTAAGGTCGTACAGATACCCCTTCTACCAAAAAAATGAGATAGAAGGAATAGTTAGAGAAATGTTGCAATAAGGGCTAATTAGACCCAGCTCCAGCCTCTTCTCTTCCCCTGTGTTGGTGGTAAAGAAAAAGGATGGGGGATGGTGGATGTGTATTGATTATCAGGGTCTAAATTAGGCCACCATCAAAAAACAAATGCCACATTCTGATTATTGATGAATTATTAGATGAGTTGGCAGGATCCATAGTCTTCTCCAAGATGGACCTCCATTCTGGCTACCACAAAATTAGAGTAAGGGAGGAAGACATAGCTAAGACAACCTTTCAAAGTCATGATGGCATCTATGGATTTGTGGTGATGCCATTTGGGCTCACTAACGCCCCATCCACCTTCTAACCCCTAATGAATGAGCTCTTCAGGCCTTACTTACAAAAGTTTGCGTCAGTCTTCTTTGATGATATACTCATCTTCAACAGAAACTTGGAAGAGCATCATAACCATCCTACAGGTCATCTGAGACAACCAGCTACATGTCAAGCGCAGCAAGTGTTTTTTTTTTTTTGTTGTCATGGAAATTAGCTATCTAGGGCATATAGTGTCCTCTAAGGGAGTTAGAGTCGATCCTTCTAAAATCAAGGGAGTGCTTCAATGGCCAAGACCCAAGACAGTTAAGGCATTAAGGGGCTTCCATGGATTGACTAGTTACTATAGCAAGTTCATTAAAGATTATGGTCGGATTGCTGGTACTCTAACCTCCTTACTCAAAAAGGGGGCATGGGGATAGAGTTCAAGAGGCAGAAGAGGCATTCCTTAGACTCAAGGAAGCACTGGTGAATACCCCTATTCTCACCCTACCAGATTTTGAGAAGATCTTTACTATAGAATGTGATGCTTGCGACTCTGGGATAGGGGTTGTGCTTTCACAGGGCTATCAGCCCATTGCATTCCTCATCAAAGCCATAAAGGGGCAGAACCAAGCCCTCTCCACGTATGAAAAGGAATTGTTAGCTTTGGTCCTAGCTGTTAGAAAATGGAAACCGTACTTGCTTGGTCGAAGATTCAAGGTCTAAACCGACCATCAAAGTTTGAGATACCTCCTGCAGCAGAAGATTTCAACTCCAACACAATAGAGGATGATAGCCAAATTGATGGGTTACGACTATGAGATATCCTACCGTAAGGGACGGGAAAACGTGGTAGCAGATGCTCTCTCTCGACTGGAGGAAGGGGAGTTCATGGTCATCTTAGCACCTGCACCTTCCTGGACAGAAGGCAGATGTTTGCTTTTAAGGATGGATTGCGTTAGAGGAAGGGGAGAATTGTTTTGGGTACCACCTCTTCATTTCGGCGAAGGTTTTTTTGAAGAATTACTTCAGCCCAACAACTGGGCATTCTGGATATCACAACACCCTTTGTCACCTCCAAACGGTCTACTACTGGAGAGGGTATTGCAAGGAGATCCAAAATTGGGTACGAGAATGCGACATATATCAGTAGAACAAATATGAAAATGTGTGGCTTCCCGACCTCCTACAACCGCTACCCATACCTAATACTTGTGGTGATCGATCGTCTCTCAAAACATGGGCACTTCCTAGCCCTGTCACACCCCTTCACTGCTCAAGAAGTAGCCTAAATTTTTATTGATAATATATTTAATCTCTACGGGCTTCCTTCCAACATCGTCAGCAATAGAGACGTCGTATTCACCAGTCAATTCTAGAAAGATCTCTTCAAAATTCAAGGGACCTCACTAGATATGTTCTCTTCCTACCACCCACAAATTGACGGTCAGACTGAAGTCCTGAACCAGATTCTGGAAGGCTACCTCCGTTGTTTCGTTAGCACCAGCCCACACTCTTGGTCCTGATGGCTTCCCGTTGCCGAGTGGTGGTACAATATATCCTACCTGTCGGCCATCAAGATGGCCCTAATCTAGGCCGTCTATAGAATTCCATCGCCAACCTTGCTTCACTATGTACCTAGGACCGCCCGAGCCAAGGCTGTAGTGGCTGACCTCGAAGAAAGAGACCATGCTTTATTCCTCAAACAACATCTGGCAGAGGCTCAGAACAGGATGAAACGCCAAGCAGGCCATCACGATTTGAGCGGTCCTTTGAGATAGGGAACCTTGTGTATCTACGGAAGGAGGTTCGCACCACTTTACTTTTCACGATGCCGAGAATAACGACGCTCCTTTGTTGTTGGGTTTTGAGCAGCTACCCCTCCCCTTAGTTCCTCACTATAATTCACTTTCAACAGTTCCTAAAGTTTTTTTCTTAAAATGTGGTAACTTTCTCTCTTCAATCTTTTCCAGAATATCAAAGCGAACTTTGCATCCCTCAAATTCATGTCCAAGTAAGCTACGTAAAGAACAGATTCGGGGCCACTTCTACCATCAGATATTCAATAGGTAGATTGGAAAGTTGCACCCATATTCCCACTGTATCCATAAAGATAATACGATGGAGCTTTATTGGCTTCACATTCGCCATTAAAATGAAATCCCAATTTAAACTCCAGAGGCTTGCATCAAAAACTCTTATCTCGATCAAACTTTGAATAGAACTTCACCATAAAGGAGTTACCTCCATAGTCAACTATATCAGATCCACTTCTTAACTGCCAGGCTTTGCATAGGTAGTCTTTGAGTCCTATTAAGCGAAACAATTTATCGGTGAGCATCTTGATTATAATTAGACCTGTTCATGGGCCGGGTAGCTTGACGGGCCAGCTCGGCCCAGCCTGATATCTTTTGGGCTTGGACAAAATTTCAAGCCCATGGGCTCGGGCTCGGGTTTGGGCTTTAATTACCAGCCCGACTATTTTTTGGGCCGGGCTCGAGCTTTCTCAAATAAGTCCAGCCTGATACTATTACATATAATAGAAATATATATTATTTATATATAATAACTATATATAATATGTTTTATTTATAAAGTTATTATCAATATTAATTTACCATTCAGGAAATATGAATTAATTTATTAGATTATTATCAAATTAATATAATATTAGTTTATTAAATTACACAAAAAATAGGACATTTTATGTGCAGATTGGACTTCGAGCCTTATACAAGAGCTGGGCTCAGGCTCAAGGTCTAGGCCCGAAGGTCGGGCTGGGCTCAAGCTTGGACTTGGACATTTTCTGTTGATAAAGAGGCAAAGCTCATCTCGGCCCATGAACAGGTCTAATTATCATGCACTTGTCATACTCCTCCCCACTCCTTGCATCCTCTTTTTTGGCCACTAGTTTCATTGAAGATTTGTTATGGAGCATAGTCACAAAGCTTTGGTAGATAATCCTCTGGGCAGGGCTAGCCCAACCCAACCAACCTGGAAGAACCAGAGTAGGCTGCCCTGCTTTTTTTTATTATTATTATTATTTTTTTATTTTTTTTATTTTTTTTTTGGGCGGGGGGGTGGATTGAGGCACAAAAGCACTGGTGTCTTGTGTGATGAATGCAGGGGTTGATTCCAGGTCTATATGAACAATTACCTATCACTTATCAAAAGATGAGCTACCTAAGACCTTACCATCTCTTGTTAGCCGACACCTTTAGTCAAGACCTGGTCTATTGATTGAGATTTAAAAAATACACCCTTAAGCCTGGTTTCCCTACTTCTGCCTTCCTTTCCCTACCTTTTCTTTCAAACCAAACACAGCCTAATATTTTCCCTAAACCCACGTACTGGTTCAGATCACCAATTTGTTTCATTAGATGTAAATAGATTGCAGGAAGCAAACATGCAACAGAATATTTCAGGATTTATATAAAATGTCAATCTTGGTAAACATTTCCACAAGGTGCGAAAGACTTGCTAAAAGAAATACACACTAGGCCATGAACCAAAAGAAAATACACACTAGGAATCTGCAGAAAAAGTGGAGGGGGTGGGGGTGGGGGTAGAAGCCTAGAAGGACGATTTGATTAGGAATCTCTACCGTCAGTTTGCCTCTTGTTATTTGACAAGTCTATGACCACCCAAATACATAGTCAAGAACATAAACCAGAACCAAAGAAAATGGGTAGAGCACAAACGCCACCGAACAGGTCCATAATGGGAAGGTCGTGCGGAAGCTAGCAAAGAGACCCATTACTATACAAACTATAAGAATGACGAGCACTTCAGCAGAGAAGTCCCATGTCAAGTGCCTCACATAAACAAGTGCTAGGAAGACCGACAGACAAAGGATGTTGTTCATGGTTGCTGCCCCATAGATCTGCAGAAAATAACACAGATTATAATCTTTTACATAATAGTGGGTCTTTCAGTTTTGCAGTTCCTAAAATCATTATTACATATACAGGATGTTGACAATAAACAGTTCTTGTCGTTTCATATGTTCAATTAAAAACTCGGGATTATTTTTGTTTTGCACAGTTCTGTGAAATAGGAGAAATTTATTCCATTGAGAATGTATGAATATCATAAATTATGTCTGCAAAAACATTCTAAGCTGCTGCTGCTGCTCATGATGCTGATGATAATGATAGAAGACTGGTGTAGATATCCATTTCATTTATATAACCAGTCCTAGTAGTACTAGATCTGGAATCCAATGCTATTCCCACATGTCCTGGAACAAGCTCCAGATTGTGAAGAAAAGCAGAAGGTGCATTTTTCAAGAATCCAGCCAAAAGAGAGGGGTTAATGTGTATGCACTGAATGCATCCAACTGACCATAATATAATTCTTTTTTTTTTTGACAAGAAGTATCAATTCATTCAATATAAAAGTACAACCAGAGGCTGTACAAAGGAGATAGTTGTTACACATTTCATATATACATGCTATATTTGTTCAAAGCTATTTTAAAGGAGGAAACATACCTCAGAAAATGTTAAAGAAGCAGTTTTCTTCTTCTTTCGGCTGGCAAAAATAAGTGCTGACACTGCCTCACTAGAGTTGGTAGCCAAAGGCAATGCAATAAATGAGATGAAGAAGGAAGGAATACTTGTAGCACTGGAGAAATTTTGAACAGCATCTACAAGGGGATCTGCAAATGCAGCTGCTATAGCAGTTCCCAGAAGCAACATCAACACTGCTTTAATAGAAGTCCACTTGGGATTTTCAACACCCTCTATGACATCATCACTGGCATCTCCAAGCAGAATATGTTCTTGCCTGGCTTGCTGTATGCATTTCAGAAATGTTAGAACACTTAAGCTAAGATTAGAGAAACACCTACAATAATATTTAAAAAGAAAATAAATAGGAAAGAAAAATTACCTTATGAAAACCATCTATATAACGTAAAGTATGAGAACCAGAAAAAGGAACATAATCTGTTGAACGCTTGGCTTCATACAACCATTTTTTTATTCCTTCGACGAACTCTTCCTCGTTAAGCAAATTATCATTAGATTGATCAAAATCTTTCATTAATTTTTCAGCAGCATCATCCCGATTTAAATCTATCTCTTCAAGTTCAATTCCAATAATCAGTGCTCTTAACTCAGGAATTGAAAGGTGTCCATCCTTATCTGCATCAATTTGCTTAAATAACCTGTGATTGTATTGACAAGACAGTGATCAAGTAGGCACTAGAGGATATAACAATCCCTACTTATTGAGTGCATAAAAAAGGGAATATGAATTTTGAGAGGTTTAACAAACTAACCTTTTTATAATATCTTCATTAGGTTCACCATCATCTTTGAGGAGCTTCCCTAATGAATGCTTTTTCAGATATTTCAAAATTCCAGAGATTACATGCTTATGCTTTGCATATTCAAGTCTTCTCTGCTGAATCCAAGGTTGAAAGACCTAAGCAAGATTATATGAAAGATAACTCAGTTAAAATAGGAAAGAGTTATAGTTAATATCATAATTCCAACCTGCAAGATGATAAGAGGATTGGAGTCCATCTAATAAACACTAAAGATACTTGAATGGCAGGGACATAAAATAATTATTCAATAAATTTTAAAAAGTACAAGTAAAGCAACTTCACTAAATTATGAAATAAAGGACAAATCAGTGTTAGTAGGCACTATTGATTTTCATGTCAGCAGTTACCATATCAGAATCATAGTAAATAAATGCATTATTATTATTATACAACATGCATATTTTGGTAATTATGGATTTATTTACAGAAACCTTGTGCCACGACAGCATTGATGAGTAAGAAGAAATTAGCTATCATATTATCAAATATATTGCCTAGTAAATTTAAAAGCCTCCAGGTGAGAAGATGATTCCTGTAACTTGGTATGCCATGCTATTATCAAACAAAATTTATTAAAACTAATGTGGAAACCATTTGATACTGGTGCAATGTCACCATTTATCTCTTTTATTGCTTTCAAAACTTCAATAAATTCATGCTTCAATTCTTCTACCTGCCAGTCTGCAAAATGTATGCTGTTAGTGTCGAGTATGTAGGGGTAATTCTGTCTTTGTGCTTGTGTTTAGGTGCTGATGTGTAAGTTTATGTTAGATTTAATGTCCCTAACTTAAGTAGGGGCATATGTGACTTTTTCACATTATTTTAGTAATATAAAATACATCTGGCCACATGAGAGAGTGAACTTTTTCTCTCATTCGAACCAGAATCTTTTCTCCTTTTTCTTCTCTTCTGCTTTTCTCCTTTCTCTCTTCTCTCTCCCTTCCTTAACTGTTATCAGTCTAACAGGCAGACCGAACACTAACATGGTATCAGAGCTGAACTGAGCAAATCGGATCTGCCCAGAATTCTGTTATCTGCACACCCAGCCTAGGGTTTTCTCTTATTTTCTTTGCCATCAGCTATAGATAAGGGACAGGGCTGAAAAGGAGTGATAGCCCTCTTCCCTTGGAGGTTTCTATGCCTCCAGTTGTGGTGTTTGTGGTTGGTTGCTGCAGTTTCTAAGAAGCCCTCCCCCTCACTTCTGATGTCAAAATTCAGAGACAACAAAGAGAACAACTTGATGTGACTCGGTTTTTGGTGGGGCTGAAATCTGAATATGAACCAGTGCGGGCTCAGATACTAGGAGGGTCAGCTCTCCCTTCCTTAGAAGAGGTGTTTGCTCGACTCAGGAGGATTTCCATTGGATCTACCAAGAACCCTAATATTTCCGATAGATCAGCTGTTAGCAGTATCCAGAGGCCGTGGTGTTAGAGGAGGAGCTCGGGGAGCTCAGTCTGACCGTAGTGGTAGTAGTGGACCGGCATATGGTTGGAGTAGTGGTAGTGGACCTACATATAACCGTGGTGGTGGTCGTACTGAAGGTCGAGATTCAGGGGGAGCCTGTGGCAGAGGACGTAGTTCGGGTCCAAGGAGGTGTACACATTGTGGTATGGATTGACATACCATCAATTATTGCTATGACTTGCATGGTCCACCTTCAACTTGGGCCAATCATGTCGTGACCTGTGACAGTAGCTTCAGACAGGAGAGCCATCAAGTACCTCCTACATCCACAGATGTTGCTGGGATGGAGATGATGAGTATTCCCCGTGATGAGTATGAGAGGTTAGTACAGAACACATCTCAGCAGAACACGACCACTCTCGCACACTCAGGTATGGCTTGTCTAGCATCCACACCCCATCCCTGGATTATTGATTCTGGAGCCTCCGATCACATGACTGGAACTGCAGGTGTGCTTTCTTCCCTCTCTCATTGCCCAACATCACAATCTGCTACCCTTGCTAATGGTTCCACATCCTCCATTTGTGGTGTTGGTAATGTTGACCTGGACCCTGTATCCCTATCCTCAATTTTGTATGTCCCTAAATTTCCTTTTAATCTTATGTCTGTTGGTAAGTTGACCAAGTCTCTTAATTGCTCCATTACCTTTTACCCCTCTTCGTGTGTTTTACAAGATCTCAAGACGGGGATGAAGATTGGTGGAGGGCATGAAGCTGGTGGATTGTATTATCTTGATGGTTGTGGAAGTACATCAACAACTCTCCAGTCGTCCCTCTCTCCTCTCTAGTGGCACTGTCAATTTGGTCATCCTTCACTGAAAGTTTTGAAATCTTTGGTTCCTTCATTGAGTCATCTTTCTGTTTTGGATTGTGAGTCGTGCCAGTTGGGGAAACATCATCGTGTTCCCTTTAGTCCTAGAGTTGATAATCGTGTATTGAGTCATTTTTCTTTGGTTCATTTAGATGTTTGGGATCCTTATAAAGTGATGTCATACAATGGATATAAATATGTTGTCATTTTTGTTGATGATTATTCAAGGATGACGTGGCTCTATTTAATGAAAGAAAGAAGTGAATTGTTTACCATTTTCCAAAAGTTTTATGATGAGATTCGCAACCAATTTGGTGTTCACATTAAAATTTTTTGTTCCGATAATGGTCGTGAATATCTCTCTTCATCATTTCAAGACTACCTTGACCAACATGGCACTATCCATCAGACTTCATGTACCTACACCCCATAACAAAACGGGGTGGCTGAGAGAAAGAATCGTCACCTCTTGGAAACAGCTCGGTCCCTCATGCATCACATGAATGTTCCCAAATCCTTTTGGAGTGATGCAGTGCTTACTTCCTGCTTCTTGGTTAACTGGATGCCCACGTCTATCCTTGATTGTCATTCCCCATTCACCACATTGTTTCCTACCTTGTCTCTGTTTCCTCTCTCTCCTCGAGTTTTTGGATGTGTTTGTTTTGTTCATAATCTGGGGCCAGGAATGGACAAGTTAGATGCACGGTCTATTAAGTGCATCTTTCTTGGCTATTCCCGGACTTAGAAAGGGTATAAGTGTTATCACTCTAGCTCTCGACGTTCCTTTGTATGTGTTGACGTTACTTTCATTGAGTCTACTCCATTCTTCTTGGGGTCCGGTGATGTTTCTTCCTCCTCATCACCTCCTCCCCTTCCTCTTCCAGTTCTGGACTCTGTTTCCCTTGTTCCTGTAGTGACCAAGTCTTTACCTCCGGTGCCACCACCTGTTGAGCGACCACCGATCCATCACGTGTATACACATGTATACACATCGCCCACATGTGCCGGCACCTCCTCCAGCTTCATCATTGTTGACAGATCCGGCAGCTGTTACCACACCAGCCCCGACCCCAGTATCTGATCTTGATCTTCCCATTGCCTTGCGGAAAGGTAAGCACAGTTGTACCCTTCATCCTATTTCTAATTATGTTTCATTGACTCACCTTTCCACTTCCCATCGCCAATTTATCTCTTTGTTATCCTCTGTTGTTATACCTAAGGATGTCTAGGAAGCCCTTGCCTCTCCAAGATGGTGTTGTGCGATGGAAGAAGAACTTTTAGCTCTGGCTCATAATCATACATGGGAACTCACCACTCTTCCTCCTGGTAAGCAGGTTGTTGGCTATAAGTGGGTTTATACGGTTAAGTACTTACCTGATGGTAGTGTAGAGCGGCTGAAAGCTAAATTGGTTGCCAAAGGGTATTCCCAAACCTATGGTATTGATTACACAGAGACTTTCTCCCTGATTGCTAAGATTGGTTTAGTCCGTGTTGTGATTTCTCTTGCTGTGATGTATGATTGGCCCCTCTATCAGCTTGATATCAAGAATGCCTTCTTGCATGGTGATCTGCTCGAGGAGGTCTATATGGAGCAACCACCGAGGTTTGTTGCTCAAGGGGAGGATGGAAAGGTGTGTCGGCTACTGAAGGCTATTTATGGGCTTAAACAGTCTCCTCGAGCATGGTTTGGCAGATTTAGTGAGGTAGTAAAGAAGTTTTGTATGAAACAGTGCCAAGTTGACAATTCCGTCTTCAGTCATGACTCTTAGGCAGGGAAGATCCTATTAGTGGTGTATGTAGATGCTATTGTCATCTGCAGGAACATTTTCAGACAAAGGACCTTGGTAAATTGAAGTATTTCTTGGGGATAGAAGTAGCAAGGTCCAAGCATGGTATTAACTTGTGCCAGAGGAAATATGCTCTTGATTTGCTTGAAGAAACAAGTTTGTTAGGTGCTAAACCAGTTGAAACTCCTATGGAAACAAACACTAAGTTGAGCAGTGATATGGGTGAAGTGGTTGAAGACCCTGGCAGATACCGGCGGCTGGTAGGTAAACTGAACTACCTAACCATCACTCGGCCAGACATTTCATTCGCAGTTAGTGTGGTAAGTCAGTTCATGCAGAAACCTCTGGTTCCACATTGGGATGCGGTTATAAGGATTGTGAGGTATTTAAAGGGGGCTCCTGGTTGCGGTTTGATATATAGAAGTGGTGGAAAACTTGAAATAGAAGGATATATTGATGCTGATTGGGCCAGTTCTGTATTTGATAGGAGATCTACCACAGGCTATTGCACTTTTCTTGGGGGTAATCTGGTGACATGGAAAAGCAAGAAGCAGACAGTTGTGGCAAGAAGCAGTGTAGGGGAAGAATATAGAGCTATGGCACATACTACTTGTGAATTAGTGTGGCTAAGGAACCTTCTACAGGAGATGGGATACACTATTGATACTCCAATGAAGATCTACTGTGACAATCAGGCTGCAGTTCACATTTCCTCTAATTCGATGTTTCATGAGAGAACCAAACACATAGAGGTTGACTTTCACTTTGTTAGAGAGAAGGTGATGAGTGGAGTGATAGACATTGCATATGTCAACACAGGGAACCAGTGGGCAGATTTGTTTACTAAAGGGTTAAGTCGGGGGAGAGTGGACTACATATGTAACAAGCTGGGATTATATGATATATACTCTCCAGCTTGAGGGGGAGTGTTAGTGTCGAGTATGTAGGGGTAATTCTGTCTTTGTGCTTTTGTTTAGGTGTTGATGTGTAAGTTTATGTTAGATTTAATGTCCCTAACTTAAGTAGGGGTATATGTGACTTTTCCACATTATTTTAGTAATATAAAATACATCTGGCCGCATGGGAGAGTGAACTTTTTCTCTCATTCGAACCAGAATCTTTTCTCCTTTTTTTTCTCTTCTGCTCTTCTCCTTTCTCTCTTCTCTCTCCCTTCCTTAACTGTTATCAGTCTAACAGGCAGACCGAACAATAACATACACCATTCAGTTTTCGTATGTTGACCTATTTTTCCCTGAGAAGAGCTAATATAGCATTCATGATTCCTTTATCTTACACCAACTCTCCATTTACCCTCAGCCATTTAATTGTGTGGAAACCATTTGATACTGGTGCATTGTCACCATTTATCTCCTTTATTGCTTTCAAAACTTCAATAAATGGTTGCTTCAATTCTTCTACCTACCGGTTAGAAAAATGTAAGCCATTCAGTTTTCATATGTTGACCTATTATTCCCTGAAAAGAGCTAATATAGCATTCATGATTCCTTCATCTTACACCAACTTTCCATTTACCCTCAGCCATTTAATTGTGTTTTCCAAATTTCTTACATTGGCAATTTTATGGAAGTACTTTATGTTGTTATCTTCTTTGAGCCAGTAACATTGCCCTTTGCCTCCACTTGATCTCTTCTAGATAATGTCATCCTCTCACCCTATTGTAACTTTGCTTTGATGAAACACTTGTATTCCTGTTCATCATTATTAGAGGCCCAGACATTTCAATCAAGCCTATCAATGTCAATAATTGATTTTAAGAGTTCCCCCTGTGTTTGTCAACAGCTCTTAGGATGCCCCTACTCCACTGATTTTAATTTTCTATAGCCTATTCAACTGAACATTACAACATTCATATTAGAATTCCACTGTTCTTTAATGTAGCATAAGAATCATTTCTTCTCAAGCCAAAAGCTTCTAAATTGGAAAGGGGCGGGGCCTTGATCAGGACCCTCTTCATGCAATGCTTGTGCCTTTTTGTGTGACGAGACCAAATTTGGAGAAAATAGCTCATGAATGTATGAAGGAGGTGCATGAGATGTCCCAAGAAAGAAGACAGTGGTTTCATGCCTGAGTTGTAAACTAGCAAGTCAACAAAAGGTGGTTAATGCTTTTTTCCACTCTTGAAACAGAGGACTCACACATGAAGGATAAGCACCAGGATTTATGTCCCCTTTAGAGCCTCTCACCTGTGCTGATAATAGTTTCTTCTATTTTCTCCTTACTTTTAGTGATATTATGATTCATGTCAATTGCTCATACCAACATTTTGGAAACTGGACTGGACTGGGGTTTGTCAATTTGGACCATAGACTCTTTCTTCTTCGTATTTAAAACTTAACCGGCCACTGGAAAAAAGTCTAATGGTCGAAGCATCCAAAAGTCCAACTTCTCAAACTGCTTGGCAGTTCCTAAATCTGGACCCATCTATTACTCCTTTTTCTAAATATTTTATCAGTAAGAACTAAAAAACATTTATTTAAAATCCGAAAAAGTAGGTAAAGGGTGCAAGAAAAATACAAGAATTGTACACAAGGGCCAAAAGATTTTTATTAAAAATAGGAAAATTTCTTAAACTACCCCTACTGTTTAGCTAATTGACAAACTGTACCTTACTGTTTAACTATTGTCTTGCACCACCCCTACTGTTTCTGACAATTGTCATGGCCGTTAAATTCTAACAGAAAGGATGAAAAGTCAGTTTTATCCTTCCATTAAATTCCATCCATCTTTGCTCAAGCGTTGGCACCTCTTTCCTGGTTCCAAACCTGTCATCATCCCTGTGAACTCTTGCTTTTCTTACCCGGGTTCCTTGCAGATTTGGTGCTGGGATCCCTGTGAATTCTTGCTTTTCTGAAAAGCAAGATTAAAGACTTTTTTTTATCAATAACAGTGAATTTTATCAAGGATTGAGAAATTATGTAACAAATGAGGAGCTAAAAAATCTTAACTCCCTAATAAACCAATGTACACCCAAACCGTAAAGCAATTACAAAACAGCCCGAAAAATAAAGTTTCTGTTCACCCCTTGACTAGCTAAACCATCTGCCAATGAATTTGCACTTCTCTTTACCCATGTACAACGAACTTCAATGTCCTTAGTCAGCCACTTAAATTTCCTCTTTTCATTGCTGTAATTCCAGAGCTTAGAATTGTCCTCTTTTATCCAGCTCACCACAATTTCAGAATCACCTTCTATGGTCAATTTATTAATATGCATGTCCTTAACCCTTTTTACCCTTTCAAGAGCTCCTAGTATCTCAGCCCTCAAGGAATCTCCCACCCCAATTGGACCAGAATACATAGCTAACAGATTCCCTTTTTTATCTCTTATCACTCCCCCTATTCCAGAGGGCCCTGGATTGCCCATATTGCTGCCATCAAAGTTCAGTTTGGCAAAGCTGTGAGGTGGAGGGGTCCAGCAAGAGCTTAGCAAGATTAAAGACTTAACTAACAACAAATCTCGACAAATCCGAGTTTCAACCACAAAACATCAACTCAAATACAGAAACCAATCCAATTACAAAAATTTACCTTCTGTGAAGAATCCAGCACATGGAAACAACACCTTCATAGATTTCCGAGAACAAATTGAATGTTATGTCGGTAACCTTCCGGCATCCATTCGTTGTCCCTTTGACGGGAATATTCGACAAAGAATAGAGTGATGAGAGCGGCATAGAGGAGCAGCAGTAATAACCGATTTTTTCAATTGGGCCCTCTCCACCATGGGGGACTCACCTCTTTCTATCGGGGGTGATGGAAGCAGTGTTAGCTCTTCAAACAGACTGCATTTCGATCTCAATTTGCCGCCTCCTAAGTCTGAGCCGGCCCCTCTGTTGGACCCACAGGCAGTAGAGGAGGAGAATCTTCGTCTAGGCTGGGATAACACCGAGCTCACTAACATGTGAAATGCGGAGCTAAGGCAGATTCAAAGAGGTGGGGTAGAGGCTCCAAGAAGCGGAGCAGAGGCTCCATCCTTATAGACTTCTCCGAGTTAATCACACCTGATCTGATCTCAGAGTTAATCAATATATGGTGTTTAGTGTTCTTGAAGGATCACATCAGAATCCTTGAGTTCATGATAATGGAAATTAGAGATTATGGATTGCAATTGCAAAACCCAAACAGTTGAGATTAAAGATGAGTTGAATTGAGTTGATTCACATGCAACTACAAACAATTAATTGATCAATATGAAATGTCAGAGCTCATTGTAAGTACCGGTTGCCAGAGATTAACTCTGAGCTCAAGGCTCCATCCTTTTGGGTTTCTCGATGTTCTTATAGATCAACCCAAGTACGTCTTTCAACAGGTGGAATGTTAGGCCAACTTCGTGCAAGTGACCATCGATGGCTCCATGAGAATTGATAAGAATGGTCTAGGCCGCTGACACAAGATGGAACAAAGGACATTCGATGGATGTATCAGGGTAAGCTCCGACGATCACGGTTGCTGCTCCACCAAAAAGAGCCTGACCCACAAGAGAATCCAAGTGGGTGTCAGAGGGTCCCTAGAAAGTGATAGTGGTGATTTCAGAGAAAATGACAAGGACACACGCGTCGGCGTTGTTCTCAGCGAGGTGAAGCACAATGCCACCGGTGAAGTAGCCTTATTGGTACATCATGAATCGTTTGATGAAGGGGCGGAGGCTGAGGAGTTTGGTGAGTTGGTAGCCAGCACCAGGCATGTCTACACTGGAGGTGGTACAGAAGATGGATCCTTCTAGCAATGCCACGGTCTTGTGAAGATGGATGAACTCAAGCTCTTCCAAGCCAACACCAGAATCCAGTAGACCTGATATCAACAACCTGCCCAGCAACCAGCCCCTCTGACCAATCACTCTTGCTAGTTCCCTGACCACACGAATGATCTTTGAAGGCAGAACCCCAATGGTTGTCGTGGTGATGTGCTTGAATATGAAGGCTAGAAGAGGAGGATGAAGAAGATGATAAGAAATGGCCTGAGGGGAAAAGACGAACAGGGTAATATTGGGTTTTAAAAGAATTATGTGTCACATAGTGTCACATGTGTACGGGTTTTGACGGAATATCAATGGACCATAATGACGGGTAGAGCTAGTCAATTGTCAGAAACAGTAGGGTGGTGCAAGACAATAGTTAATCAGTAAGGATACAGTTTGTCAATTAGCTAAGCAGTAGGGGTAGTTCAAGAAATTTGCCTTATAAATAAAGAAAAATGAGATCCTCCCACTTCTTCGTCTTCCTCTTCCCCTTCCTCCTCCTTCCTCCTCTTAAGGAGGATTATACCTCCTTATGTTCAGAAGGCTTATGCTCTTACATTCAGGACTACGCCTCACACCTCTAGGTAGTGTCATGCCTCCGTGTTTTAAAACATTAACTTGAGCCTCTGAAGAGTCATTTTCTGAGAACTCAAAGGTCCATTCAGTGTACTAAAAGAAATTCCAACCCAGTCTTGACTAAAGAGTAACCCAACAACAGCTCTCCAATAAATCCAACCAATCACCCCCAATCTGGATACAGTATCAGCCAAAGCATAAATTAAATTCTTTAAGCAAGTATATGAGATGTTCACCCTAGATGCAAGAACTTTAGCTTCTCTAAAGAAATGCCTCATCTTCCAAGGTCCCTTAGTCCATGTGAAATAAGTTTTCCCAGATGCTTAATAATTTCATCAGATACTATTTAAGGTGCATATGACATAATTATGATAACTATCTCTTCTTCCAAGTCTCCCTATAGTATCAAGTACTAACATATATGGTTTAATCCCTTAAATCTTTATCTTCTATTTGATATTCTCATTTGATTGCCTAGCCTAAACCTCCTACTTTGGAGATATGTGACTTGTAATCTCCCTCTGTGATCCAATCACCATTTATTTAAACCTAGAGCAGTGTTTTAAGACAACCAAATGCATACTACTTTTCTTTACACAGGTTCAATCACATACTGAGATTAGATCAAATCTGAATCTTCTTGCACAAGGCTTTTTTGTTTCTAGGGGCCTTCATTTACTTCTCGGACTTTGTTGCTCTTCTCTCCCATTTGATATATTCCAAATTTCCAATACATTTCCACTGTATTTTTCCCTTACTTTCTCATATGAGTCCTTTTATTCATAATGCACAAGATATATACTTGTGACAACCTCCAAAAGAAGCTTCAAGACAGGGTATACATCTATCCAAATGTTTGCATCATGTGCTATAGTGAAGGTGAATCAATAGAACATCTCCTAGTCATTTGTAAAGTGGCAAAAAGTCTGTGGCAATACTTCCTTTTGCAAGGAGCAGACTTAGCTGGACTCCCCAAAATTTTGTAGAAGAGGTCATTTACTCTTGGCAAAGGCTGAAGATCAAAATGGGCAAGAGAGGAAGATGTTTTTGGAAAGTGGTTATCCATGCTGTCATTTGGAATATTAAGGAAGAAAGAAATAGGATAATTTTTGAAGAGAAATATTCTTCCTTGGAGACTCTAAGAGGTCAAGTCCTAGCTAATCTTAATAGCTGGATGGTGAATGGTAAAGTCTTTGCTGGTTTCAATCTGGGTGACTTGCAAAGAAATTGGTGATTTAATTTTGACTTCCCTGTTTCATCCTCAACCTCCTATTACAATCATCCCAAGACAAGAAAGTGAGTATATCATGAACTTTGGTGGAAGTTTCAGGAAGACTATGGAGGGTTCACCCAAAGCTGCAATTGGAGGCCTTTTGTGCAGATAGAATGGTAACTTGGCTTGGGTTCTTAGTGGTCCTTACAAGGAAGATAACACAACGGAAGCAGAGACTCGAGTCCTCCTTGAAGGCCTCAGATTTGCCAAGTTGCGGTAGTTTAGATCCACTGCAGAGGAAGGGGACTCAAGGAATGTCATAAATTGGGCATCTGGACATATTCCCGATCCTTGGAAGCTCTCTCGCCTTCTGTTAGAAATTCGTGAGATTTCCCTCTTGTTTGCAGTGCAGTTTCAGATGGATTCCTAGAGAGTTAAACCATTTGGCAGATAACCTAGCAAAATCTGGGTTGGGAAGGGACTTTTTGTATAGCTCAAATACTTCACCAAATATTTAGTGGCCTTTGTTTTTGTTTTCTTTGTTGAGAAGGCCATGTACATCCCTCCCTTTCTTTTAATGAAATCAGTTATCTTTTCTCAAAAAACAATAAATACAAATATAATTCACTTTTGCACATCCCAATTATTACAAAAACCATATTTGCATCAGAAGGAACCATATTTTTTCATGCTGATTAATCCAAAATGTAAACCAATTCTCAGAATCATTATCTGTATGTCCCTCCAGTATACTTGACAATTAAAAATAAACTTCTTATCTGATAAATCAAAAAAATATAAGAAATGGATACTTGATTTTTTTCTAATTGAGAAAAAAATGAATACCTGATAAAGGCAGTAAGAGATTAATAATGCAACGGAAACAATGAATGCAATCAGGACTGCTAAGTGTCTTCCAGAAGATGAATGCAAGATTTGTGGTAGTTGTACAATGATAAATGGGATAACAGATATAACCATGATTCTTGCAGCATAGCTAGTCCATATATCAGTACTAATACCAGATCCTGCAAAGATGGATAAATTATAAATTGTGGGTTATGTTGTTTCTAGATAAAAAGGCAGGATTTAGCAGTTGCAAAATGGTTTGCTGCTATAGATGTTGATTGTAAACACCAATTTCACTCTATGAAGGTTCTCATAAAAAAAAGGACAGTTCAATAGAAATGTTTTAAGAAACAATTCAGATAATCAGTACAAGGACAATTACAAATTATAGTACAATAGTTATGAGGTTTCATATAACTTGGCTTTGGGAAAAAGAAATCTTTAAAGTGAAAGTCAAATGCAAAGTTGCAAACAAGGGGTTAATAGGGTTCAATTGTTTTGGGCCTTTTTGTAATTTATTGTTTATCCTCTGTAAGAGGATGCACCTCCCACCTCTCCATGGGTGTCTTGTAATGTTTGCTAATTATAGCTATTTTAATAAGATTTGAAGTTTAATTATCAAAAAATAAGTTAAAGCAAGATCAGAAAGAAATGTGCTTTGTGTTGCATTTTTATAAGCAACAGTAATGAAACAATGATTCATTGCTTGTAAGAAAAAAAATTACATCCTGTCCAGAGTTTTTGATAGGCAGATAGAAGAAATCATCAAGGAGCCGTTGCTTGATGCAATGGTAAAATCACAGGCTGACATGTGTGAGAGTGCAGGTTTGAGTTTGAGAGCAGCCACTTTGTCCAAAAAAGTTTCCAAGGTTAGGTCTGTATCCAGTCTATCCCTCAGATGGCCCAAACTAGCTGGAACCAAACATTGGGTGATGGCCTTGATACAAAGAAAACATTAATAATGCTGAGTTCAGTTGCTGAAATTGAGTTCTATTATTCATGCATTGGTCCAAGCATTCCCCAAACAAGATTTTCCCTTGTTACTCCTAATTTACCTAAGGAGTCAAGTCAGTCAGCTAGACTGTTGATTGATTAGGGTGTCCACTTGAACGATGAGTTCAGATTGGGAGCTAAAGTTCTAGCTTCTCTATCTAGAAACCTTAAGTGTCCAAGGTATTTAACCAATTCTTTGTGTTGCATTTAACTCATGCTTTACCTACAACACCATGGATTTTTCTGCTGAGTAGGGGTTGCAACTTGGGCCAGGTTAACCTGAACCCATCCCAAAAGAGTTGGGTCAGGTTGAAATTTGGGTTGGGGTTAGGGTTGGAAAATATGAAACTGACTTAACTTTTGGTTGTTTTAGAGTTGAGGCCTTGGGCAACATGACTCAACCTTAACCCAACATTTCTCCATATTTGTATAAATAAACATTATATGAAAATGTTTTGTTTTTTATATCTTTTGAAGGGCTACACAACCAGGGGCGGGGGAGTAACCCATCCCCCAACCCATAACCCCCCCAATCCAGGTGCAGGCGGGATTCGATCCCAAGTCTCCACTACGACCAGCAAGAGACCTTACCAACCACCTACTTGGCACCTATCCATATGAAAGTACATGTATATGTATGCATGCATGTCCATGTGTACGTATGTTTATATGCAACCATGCTTGTATGTATCCAAATATGTGTACCAACAATTTTAAGATAAAAAGCTTTCTAGTATAATATAAGTATAATATTCCTGAAGCACCATAACTTTGGCTTTGTACATACTACATATAATAATGATAAAGTCAATTAACCTTCATTCTCAAGTCTAATATCTATACTACTACTAAAAGTGTGAATGGGAGTGTAGAACTTATGTTTGACTAAAATACCCCAATTTTTGAATTTGGTCCCTCTTTCATTGTAAGGGCAGAAATTTAATTTGAACAACCACTTTTGTCCTCATTCAAATCCCTCTCATTAAGTCTCATATTTAAGGTATTAACTCCCATTAAATTCATTGAATCCTATTCTTGACTAGAATACCCATATTTCTAATTTAGTCTCTCTAATTGTGAGGGCACAAAATGTAATTTGAACTATTGGATTTCTCCTCATTCAATTCCCTCTCGTTAACTCTTATATTTATGGTATTAACTCCCATTCTTTTATTGAATCTTGTATTAATTGACCATATTAAAAAAAATAGGTTAAGAGTGTTTCCCCCCCTTCTTTGTACTAAATTTCTTCTTTTAATAAACTTGGTTCTGGTATTGATAAAAAAAACCATATTAAAACATAGGTCTGACAAAGAATAATTGTTTTTGTTGATGATAGAAATAAAATACAAATTTAAAATCAACACAAAAATGAAGTTGTTTTCCTGTTTGGTGGCGAGTCAACAATTCAACCTTTTGGGTCAAATGTGTAAACCCTTGTCGTCTTTATTAAATAATAATAATAACAATAATACTAATAACAATAATAATAATAATAATAATTATTAATAATAAAGATGAAAACACACAAAAGTTATAAAAATACAAAAAAGAAAATTGTAGGAAACATTTGGGCACATCTCCAATATGGTATATTCATCATATAAACAAAAATAAGTGTGATAAATAAGAATAATTTTTATAAACATAGAAATATAAAAAAATGTAGAAAACTTTTGAAAACATATTATTTACTATCATCATCATCAAAAATTGTCACATGCACACTTACTAGTTTTAGTAAAAAGAATTGAAGAAATCAAGCCCAATCTGAACCAAATCCAAAGTCATTGGGTTCAATTAGGGTTAAGGTTGACCTCAATCGGATCTAACCCAGTTGAACATGAAAGTGAGTTCTTGCATTATGCATTCTATTTAGCAAATTGAGCAATACGGTTCTTCTGCAAACTGAGGTATTGAAGTGCCTCATGAACAGAACATAATACAGACTCTCAGTGGATTAGATTAACCCTACAGGTCAATCCTGCATCCAAGCCATTAAGGTGCATGCAGTAAGTAATTTTGTTGATGCCAAACTGTCATATGTTGATGTCAAACTGTTATACAAACAAATGTTAATATTTAAGTACTAAAAATGTAAATTGTATTCCAGAATTTCATCTTGTCATTTTTTCATTTCTTTTCTTTTCAAGTATCTATGTTTTATTAACATATATCTGATTTACAGAAGTAACACAAAAGGCTTTCAAATGCACTAGAATATGCACAAACAGAACTTACAAAAGCATACAGCAATTATTATAAATCTCATGTTCAAAGCCCCCAACCAGCTGGTTGGTAAGGTCTCCTGCTGATCGTAGCAGAGACTTGGGATCGAATCCCGCCTGCTCCTGGGTTGGGGGATGGACAACCCCTGTTGTGTAGCCCTTCAAAAGAAATAAAAAAAAAAGCCCCCTAGTCAACCCATCAATTAAATAATTACACTACCTTAATTTACATTTGAGATGAGAAAATTTGGGAGGCATGGAGTCTCTTTTTACTATTCATAGTATCACGAGTCGACATTACATAACCAGAATACCTCATGGTTATGCAACCTCAATTACACATATTTCAACAATAGGTCACACTACACAAGGAACTGCTAGCTTCTGTTACCCCTAACTATCAATGTCAGACCAACTTACAATATTAAAGTTAAAATGCATTCAATCTTTGAAGGCAATAGCCATTTATCATTTCAAATTCTCAGGCCAGTTCATAATGTCATGACTTGCACAAAATTTGACATAGGCTGTCCCACTGTGATCACAATAGGTTTACTAAGCTCCATTTTTGTAGCCATAGTTGTTAAGGCACCGAGATGAAGCTACGCAACAGGGGAACTAGGCAACCCCTAAGCAATGGATTTTTTGAAAGTAAAAAACCTAAATCCTAGGATAATTTGCTAGGGTTCATAACAACCAAGCAATCATCTTTCACCAATAATTACCAATAATCTTCATCAAATAAATATCAACATCATATCAAAACATAGAAATTAACATATTCATGAGAAGAAAAAGAAGAAAGAAAAGAAAACACTGTCATGGAGCCCCTAATTTGTCCATTCAAGAAGAGGAAGGTAATCATAGAAAAAGGAAAGAGAAAAACAGAGAAAATAAAAATGAAAAGGGGTGGAGCCCCTATTTTAGTCCCAGAAAAAAGAAGCAAATAATGGGGCAGAAGAAGGAGGATAGGATAAAAATCTTCAAGTACTTGCTTATTGGTTCAGATAAGTTTTCAAGGGTTCAACACAGCATCCACTGACTTGTGTGTTGATCAAAGCCTCACAAATAAGAAAAATAGTAAAAATAAAGGAAAAAGAAGGAAATAGTATATTTTTTTAAAATATAATGTATGAAAATATTATAAACCAACAAATTGAATAAAATGGTGTAATAATGTCTATTGTAATATTATAATCTCACAAAGTAAAATATATAAAAATATTATATGGCATCTTATACAAAAACAACCAGGCACTTGGGCAAGCTAAAAGAAAGCGCCTGGCAAAGCAACAATGATAGCTGTATCTCTAGAGGCAAGTTCGAGACAAACATGAAGCATATAAATATAAGTTGGCAAAGCATGCTTAATGCATGCAAATTGGAAGGGAAGTTCTGTTTTCAGCATTATCCAACTAACTAGAATATATTCTTCTTAATGGTGGCAATAACTTGCTCAAAAAAAGATAATGCAGGAGCCTACCAACTAAGCTTAGTCTTTTTGTATCTTGTGAATCTACTGCAATTGATTCCTCAATATCACATTTACCAACAACAACACAAGATCCCCAAAGTAATGTCAGAAGCATGACAGTTGATCCAGCGAGTAAGCCCATTCCAACCAAAACCTGACTCTGAGCAGTTTCTTTACTTCCAGAGAGTCCGGAAACTGTGGAAACACAAGAAAGTAATAAGAATCAATCCAAAAAGCCAAGATTAGATGCATGATTAGAATTGGTTCCACAATAACACCTTAACTGGAATAAAAAACATGGCATAGAAAAGTAAAACGTCTTTACATATAATATAATATTGGAGAAAAGGGATACTTCAATAATATGGAATGGAATGAACTCAATAGAAAATCAATAGGTGGAAAAAAATTAGTATGTAGGTAAGAAAACCCTTGAAGTGGAATTGGCATCAGTACCTGCATCAAGAGGAAACATATTCTAGCACTTCAGTAGACACTAATATTTATCCACAACATCCTTAAATCTTGGATACTACTGCTGGCCTAGAGGAATGAAGTAATTTTTACCAAGTTACATGCAAGAAAGGAGGCAAGTTAAATGGAACTCAAGATATAAAGCAATTGTTTAACATGGAGGTAAAATCTCAGGCTGATAATCATGAAAAACAGGTTTCAGTCTGAGAGTTGTCCCAACATTCTAAAAATGATTGACATTAGGTCTTTATCCAGTCTAACCATCCAAGAAACAGGATTAATAGGATCAGCATTGGAAAGGGACATTTTTTCACTCCCAATGAAAGAGAAATCTTGAAGTTGGATTTAAGTATATTTGTTGATGTGCTGGGCTTGGGTTGAGCTTTTGCCAAATTTGAATGGGCCCGGCCTGAATCCCAAGCCCAAAGCAGTGTAAAATGTTAATGGAACAAGCCTGAAGACCAGCTTGTGAACAGGCCTAGATGTAATGCCCATAGTCATCAGGGGGCATCAATACAAGGAGGCATTTTCTGAGGAAAATCTTTGCATCCTATGGTGTTTGTATGGTGTTTGTATACATGTTAGGCAAGGAAAAGGGTAAGATGATTACTGTACCATATATTGTATATTATTGCATTTTATATTTTTATCTATGCTCTACAATAAATAACATTACTTATACTAGTATGCTTTTCATTAAAAAGACTTTACAACATGTTCACCACATGGGGTGTGTGTGTTTATCAGAAATCTCAGTGGAACATAAATTCCCTTGATCATGTTACCTACCTGAAAATAGAGTGTTGTTCAATTTTCAAAGAAACTCTAAGAATATCAAGCAAACTAGAACAAGGTAAAGAAACAAGTACACGTAAGAATTTCCAAGTAACTAGAGGAAAAATGAGTGTTAAACTAAGTGTACAATTCAAACTTAAGGCAGCAGGCCAATCAAGAAGTATAATAAAAAAATTAGCAAACAACTCTATATTCTGGGCTATTTACTCTACATCAAGTTGAGATCATCACGAATTATTCATGCTATGGCCATAAAAGGCCAAGTTGCTGCATCGACTACATGTAAAAAAAAACGCATCCCTTCAAGGAGATCTACATTAGAAGGTAACATATTATTACAATCATAGCAAAACAATGAGGACTTAACAAAAGGAGAAAAAGAAATCTAGATCGATAGTCAAATTCAAGAAGTGAAAAAAAAACTCCTAAAATGAGAGCATATAAGTTTGTAATACAAATATAAGCAGGTTAGTGACAGGCCCTGTTTACTCAATAAAATGCGTAGTTGGTTAATCTTAGACAAAATTTTCCGGAAATTAACTAAACAGTCGCTCTCGTTAGAAAAAAAAAAAGGAAAGAAAAAAAAAAACAAGATACAGAGAGATAAATTAATAGCGAAATGAATTGATAGAGGTTTACCAAGGATGAGCATGGCATCTGGAAGAGCACCAAGAATAGGAAGGAAAAGACCACCAATGAGACCAGGGCCAAGGATCGCGAGCAGAAGCTCACTTCCATCTGAAAGGTAACTCGCTGCAAGGAACATCAAGTATCCGTATACAATGATGAGGAAGAGATTTCCAACAACCGTAGTGGTGCAGGGGAGGAAACCGTACGTATTCTCACAGCTCTCGGACGCACGAAGCCTCTTGATAAGTAGGAGCGGAGATTTTGTCTGGGCATTATTGATCCCATCGGAAACCAGATCAGAATGCGAGCTCTCTGTAATAAATCGACTCCAGCCGACGCCGGCGATTGCCAGAATGACAATGAAAACGAACACAGAGTAAAGGAAACGTTTCTTCGCCATTAGAAAATAAAACCGCTACTGTTCGTCTGTTCGTGCTCTGCAGTTTCTTCACTCACAGTCTTTCACAGGCACTAATGAAGATAAGAGGGAAGTATGCAGGACTCAAAATGAGAACACTGGAGAGAATTTTCACTGCCCACGGGTTTTCCGACTTTTCATTTCCTAGGATTATCGATTACGGAAAAACTAATCTTAAAAAAGCTCTGATTTGACATCGGGGAATCAACTCAACTATCAGGCATGGAAAAACGGCACCGGTGGTCGGTACTCGGTAGTTACTTTCAATGGAGAAGCTTTATTAATTGTTAATTGCAATTAATTTCGGGTCAACCCGATATCTTTCCGGGTCCTGGTCCAGCTGGTTCACGGTCACGGCCTTTGGTGTTATTGCTCTGGCCCCCCTTGGATCGGATGAAGCAATGCGAAGGTGGGGCAACAGTAAAAAATGGGTTATGGATGGCCGTGACGCATTTATCTCTGGCTCCTTTTAATTAGGACGCAAGCGCCGTTGTTCAACTAACGGACACGTACTCACGTTAACGTCAGTTTGAGGAAAAATTTGCAGAAGGGAAAATTCCCAATTATTACCTACGTGGCTACGTCTAGTGTCGTTTTGGTCCCTAAATTTTAAAATTCGACAATTCAGTACAAAAATTTTTTAAATGTGATACTTCAGTACTTGCCGTTAACCGGTGATTAATCAAGTAAGATTTAATTGAATGCTTTTGACCGTTCATCAAGCTGTCGAACCAATAAAAAGATTCCACGTCAGTAATAAAATACATGGGGCCCGCATCTTTTATAGTGGGGCCCATGAATTAATTATTGGCATAGAACCTCATTATTAGTTCCACAACATGTTGAAAAACTAAAGCATTTAATTAATCCAAATTCCTATTAATGAACTACTGAGTGACTTTAAAAAGACACAAATACCCTTTGAGTGTTATTTAAATTTCTTTATCAATTATCTAATCATTAACAAAAAAATTATTAATAGTCCAAAAGCATTTGTCTCTTCTATTCAAGAAAGTTGGGTCACTAGAATGCCCAATCAAACGTAACCCCAATTTTTTTGAATGAAAGAAGCAAGGATTTGGGACCACTAAATTTTTGTCAACATTTAGATGGTTGATAAAGAAAATTAAATGACACTCGAAGAGCATTTGTGTCATTTTTAAATGTCACTCAACGACAGGTTAAATGCTGATAAATAATAAGTACTGGATTGTTATATTTTGAAAGTTTGAGTATTGAATTGTCGTATTTTAAAGTTTAGGGACCAAAGTGACACTAGTCACAAAGTACAAGGCACTAATCAAGAATTTTCCCTTTAATATAAACCAGTTATGTATCCATCAATAGCAAACATTGAAGGATGCTTGCGTACAACTTCATGGGAGGTTCAGCCCTCCGGTATGAGTTTGGATTACTTGCCAACAAAACATGTCCCAACCCTCTACCAACACAATCTAACACTGCACATCTCATATATGGTAGGTCCCACTTTTATGGTGGGTCCCAGTCTCATAATGAAATGTGTGGTCTTAGATCAAGTTGGTAGAGGGTTGGAACATGTTTTGTTGGCATAAGATTTCAGTTGTCTTTGGTTTCATGGGCGTTTATCGAAAGAAAGCCACTACATCAACACCACATAGGCCCTGGCGTTTATTGCACATGAAACAATTTGAAACAATTATTTGGTTTTCTTACTTATCAAATAAATGGTAGAAAATTAAAATGCTTTGATTTTCATGCATGGGACATTTGAGAAAAATGTCAAATTTTTGTTTTCCCCCAATGCCTCATCGGTTCTTGAAACCAAATGCTGATGTAATACACTTTGATGGATATTATTTTAAGGTAAAAACTAAAAAACATTTAAAGTGTTACACAACCAAATAACAAAAATAGGAAATGTTTAAAATGAAAAATATAAATAAACGACATAGTTCATCTCCTTCGATATAAAATCACTCTGGCTAACACCGACAAATTCAAAGAAACTATCTACATACCTACATAGTATTATTATGAAGGGGAGATATTTCTGATGTACGGAGGTAATGTATTGTACCCTTGTGGGTAAACGCGGACAGAGTTATTGTGGGGAAGAGATCCGGAGTCTGTAGAAGGTCAAGGAAACCAGATTGTAAATCGAAAACCGAGTGTAAGGGCCCGTACCGGTTGAATGGAGCTGGAGGAAAGAAACGGTTTAGCGGGCCCCGGTTGTCGGTACTGAATAGTAAATCGTCAACTGGTAGTTGAATAATTCAATGGGTCGGGTCCCCATTCTACTTTTTTGGATGAAAGATGGGTCCCATTCTATCATCCAATTAATGCTCGGTCAGTCGGTTGCTCACGAGTCACGACATATTCACTAACCCAGTTTCCATTATTCCATCTAATCTCCGCGATCACTACACGTGAGACCCACGCACTCTACTCGGTCTCAGAAAAGAAGTAAGAACCTAAATCCGCGTGCTTGAAGCCAAATGACCACTTTGATTTGCATTTTTCCTCTTTTTTGCTTTCGCAGACAGCGCCCGGCGGTCTTGGCCCATTGAACTGGTCTTCTGCTTTATTTTCGCCGGCTTAGTGGTTCAACTTCAACGTTCAGAAAGAACCAATTAAAGAATTTGATCAATCTAGAAATTTGAAAGTAGAAAGTGGAAAGTTTAACCTACCCTGGATCAGTGGGTCGCCCATGTTTAAGAGAATACCATGAAATTTGAAAAATATCTCATGTCTCATGATGGCCTAACTGGACCTGAAAAATAAGAAACTAGAACTTGCAGAGTATGTAGTCTGAGCCAGTGATGGAGCCCACGAAATTGATCCGGTTGGAAGGTTGCAATTTTTAAATCTCTCTTCCCTGTCCATGTGTGATGGTCTCTTTCCTTGGTGTCGTTTGTATTGCACAATTACAGAAAGGACTCCTGCTCACACTACAATAGGTTTTCTTCGGCCCAATGATCTAAAATATAGTGGATTAAAGGGGCCACAACTGGATTCATCATTCTGCCAATCCGTTGAAAGTTGCAACGTGGCAACTTTGGCGGATACCTTTGCATTTTTAAATGAAAATTTAGCAAACCACAAATTTGGTGAGCGGAAAGTTGTGTAAATTTTGTATTAGATAGGAGTATAAATCATAATTAGGGAAAAATAAATGCAAAATAGAAGCATGTACAAAATCTGGTTCAGAATTGCATTGCACTTCTATGATTTGTATCCAAAAGTCCATGTGCCGACATGTTCCATTAACTAAAAGAGACGATTGAAACGCCAATGCTGCCTCGTTTACCCACAAAAATGGAGAAAAACATTGCAATTTGCACTCTTCAATGACTAGCACAATTATTAAATCATACATACACGTTTGAATGTACATAGGATGCATGCTGAATGCAGATAGTGGAAAGCATAGATGTTAGTAGATTTCAAGTTGGAAACGAAAAATATATATTAATAAATAACAAAAAAAGAAGAAAGGGTGGTTGAATGAGGAACTAGCACGGTAGCACCTTTGGATCAATCATATCCACCATGATAACGTATTATTTTAGATAATACTTTGACTGTTGGGATCAGTTTTGGGCATGATACATCAGAGTCGGGATCTACCAACAAAACACGTTCCATCGAATACCGAGACCGAATCAACTCCCACAACGTCCTACAGTACATCCCCGCCATGTATTATGAACATGTTCCGATTCCGATGATGATATCATTATTTCAGATATTATCATCGGGAGATATTCCAAATGACCTGCTATATAAAGATGTAAGGTGTTAGACCATGTTGGTAGGGGATCCAGAGTTCCAGACTCCATGCAGTATAAATAAAAAATCTGCATTGAGCAAATCCATATTTTTCAAAAGATATATTGAGGGCAATTACTATTTTACCCACACCCAAGCTAAAGTTTTTTATTAAGTTATGTATTGATAAGGGACAAGCTGTCATTATTGACCAATAGCCAATTGACCAACAAGTGGGGAAAAAATTAATCAAAAGAGATCTAATAGGTTGTATCTAGTGTCTAGTTGTCTAGGGATAACTAAAAGATAGCATATAACGGTTTAATTATATATTATTATTTTATATATGTAATATAATTATATATATAAGACTATGCTCGATTATATAAAATTTGTGATTAGTACATTTAACATTTAACATTTTCTCTTAAATAAAATATTTGATACTTTCTATTTATATAAACTTATTATATAAGTTAATAGGTAAATAATTCTTTTCTTTGTTTTAAGCACATTCAGTTAGAAATTGGCTAAATTCAAAACCGATTCGAGTTTAGCAATTCAGGTTTCAAATTCAGATCTAACATCTTGGTAATCCAATTGGATTTGGATTTAGCAGATCTGATCGAAATCCGATTGGCTATAACCCTATTCGTTGGGATACTACTAGTGGGATTCATTGTTGGATGAATTGATATTTGTTTCTCACACCGATTTTACGGTCACATTTCACTCTATATTGAGATCATCTCCCCATGGATAATACCATTTAAGTATGGAAGACATCTCCGATATACAACTGGGACATGCTGTTTAATTAGTGTGAGGAGCGCTATGTGACAGATCCAGATCCTTGTTGGATCCTTAATGGACCTTTTGATGTGTGTAAATAGAGCACAACGCAGTCTCGGTATCTGGATCTGTTGCCCATACTATACCATAGGACATAACAGTTGTACATCTAGATTCAGTATTCATCAATGACAACATGCATACAAATGCAAAATATATTTGTTAATGTGCGGCTGTAGCATCCAGTGGATAGCAGATTCAATTACAATCTAGTGTATCAACAGACCTATTAGGTCTTTACTATAATTGGGGTGTTCAAATTAGTTTTGATTCAAACTGGGTCCAATCCAAACCTAGTCTATTGATACCTTTCTTCTTTTCTTTTGTTAATAAGACTAAATATTGGTTTAATCTGATCCATTCTAATATAAATTCGTTATAGATAGATCAGATCTAATTCAATAAATACTTTGGACCATTAAATTTAGACTGGTCCAATTAAAGATGTTTTATTAGATCATTCAACCTGTTCAAGTTGGTTTTTGATGGTGTGTGATCTGGTCAAGAAGAAGAAGGATCACCGGGGAGCTCTCCTAGTGGGAATACTCTGATGCTTAAGTTAGTAGCATGAAGAAAGAGTTGCAGAGCAAAAATGAAGAGGCTGGAGTGCAGATCACGCAAGTTACCTTTGCTCTTGGGGGTCGAAGCTCTTATATACTGATGTCCTGTCAAATCAGGTATAACCGCCTCTGATTCTCTGCCGCAGCCGTTACTTGCCAGGGCTGCACAGGTAACTGTTGCAAAGTACGGCCCTGCCAGGCGAGGGACACCTCTCAAGGTTGGCAGGCACAACGCCGCCTGGCGAGAGACATGGGTGCAGTCTCCAGATGTGATAGGTATGGTTGTCAAGTAGGAGATCTTCCTGTGATACGCCGAGCTGCTCTGCCCCGAGCTACCTTGTACCGAGCTACCTTGTGTCGAGCTATCTTGTGCCAAGGTGCTTCTACTCGAGGTGGCCTGCTTGAGTTTAGTCGGGCGAGTTCTTAGGAGGCTGCCGAGCTCAACCCGAAGTGCCTTGAGCTCGGGAGATTCCTGTCTTGGGAGAATCATAGCTCGGGGTGCTTCCTTGGAAGAATCTTAGCTCGGGGTAATCGGAGTGTCATCTGGTACCGAGCTGCCACACTGGATCTTGGCGGACTGTCGCGCTGAGTTGTCACTTATGCTGAGTCACGTCCACGTGTCCTCTTATGATGAGCTCGGGTCAAATCACCCTCCATCAATTGCCCCCCACTCCCCGAGCTAGGGGTCCTGACCTGGTGTGGGGAGTTCATGACGTGACGGGTGGATTTGGCCTGAAGTCTAGGCCGCCTTGTCAGAGTTCGCCAGTTGGACCAGTTCGCTGCTCGGCTCAATCAAGGATAACCCTGGTCACGTACAGTTCACGCAAGGACGTCACGCGATCTATAGACTCTGCGGACGTCAAAAAATGCGCTAAACTGATTTCACCTCGGGGTCGTGCAGCCAGTTTTCTTGAGAGCTGTTAGATCGTCTTGATCTCAACCGTTGAATCTCGGGCATATCGGCTATAAATAGGGGGGACCCCAGTCATTTTCTCCGCCATAAGTTCACCATCATTCATCTTGAGGTCGCGGCTAAGTTCCTCAGCTCGGGTTTTCCAATTCGTCAGTCTTCCTAGCTCGGTCACTTTCCCTTGGTGAATCTCCTTAGTCTCTCCTTTTTCAGTTCGTAGTTCACTTTTCTTCTTTATTCATTTTCAGCTCGTAGCTATGTCAAACCATAGCTTCGACAGTCTCTTAGATGAGCCCGAGGTGGGGGTTCATCGGCTGTTGTTACCTCGAACTGTCTCTTAGTACTTAGTAGGGGTGATCTTATGTACACCGAGGTGAGCAACATAGTAGGGTATGTGCCCAACCCGGCTGCACCCGGGTTACTTAAGTTGACATCAGTTGTCCCTAACGGGTTCAACCTATTGTATGTCGGGGCGGGCTATGCATCATAAGGTTCATACCCGGGTTGCCTGCGCCTTAGGCATTACAAGTGTTTAGCCTATGTCGATGAGGCGACTAGGTCTCATATGGTGCCGAGGTCTTTCGTTAGCTCGGCATTTTAGCCCTTAGGCTGGGGGAGCGACTTATAGTCCACTCTTCTAGAGTTCGCCCATGCCGAAGAGGCAATTGGGTGCCGAGGTCCATAGCTCGGCGTTTTAGCCCTTAGGCTGGGGGAGCGACTTATAGTCCACTCTCCTAGAGTTCGCCCATGCCGAAGAGGCAAYTGGGTGCCGAGGTCCRTAGCTYGGYGTTTTAGCCCTTAGGCWGGGGGAGCRACTTATAGTCCACTCTCCTAGAGTTCGCCCATGCCGAAGAGGCAACTGGGTGCCGAGGTCCRTAGCTTGGTGTTTTAGCCCTTAGGCAGGGGGAGCAACTTATAGTCCACTCTCCTAGAGTTCGCCCATGCCGAAGAGGCGACTGGGTGCCGAGGTCCATAGCTCGGCGTTTTAGCCCTTAGGTAGGGGGAGCGACTTATAGTCCACTCTCCTAGAGTTCGCCCATGTCGAAGAGGCGACTGGGTGCCGAGGTCCATAGCTTGGCGTTTTAGCCCTTAGGCTGGGGAGCGACTTATAGTCCACTCTTAGCGATTACAGGTAATATTGCCCATAGTACACTGGGCAGCTCGTCTACCCATAGTCCCTTAGCTCGGTCTAGGTGTGCCTTCAGTCTGCGGAGAATGGCTCTGTTTGTGACCTCTGCTTGGCCATTTTCTTGAGGGTGCGCTACCGAGGTAAAACTTTGTTGTATTCCCATATCTTTGCACCAGTTCTGGAATTTAATGTCCTCGAACTGCTTACCATTATCAGAGATGAGTATTCGGGGTAGTCCAAAACGGCAAACTATGTTCTTCCAGAAGAAGTTCTGCACATTCCGCACTGTGATTGTTGCGAGGGGTTCGACCTCCACCCACTTAGTGAAATAATCAACTACTACCACTAAGAACCTCCTCTGTCCTGTCGTTGGTGGAAATGGTCCAAGTATATCGATCCCCCATTGTGCTAAGGGCCATGGGCTGGTGAGGTACTTTAGGTTGGTAGTGGGTTGGTGGTGGATGTTGGCGTGCTTCTGACATTTGTCACACTTTCTGACGAACTCAACCATATCTGCCTTCAATGTTGGCCAATAATATCCCTGTCGCAGCGCTTTTTGGGCAAGGGCCCTGCTCCCCAAGTGTCCGCCGCACAAGCCCTCATGAGTGTCACGGAGCACGAGCTCGGCTTCAGAGGGTTGTAAGCAGCGCAAATAAGGGAGCGTGTAAGATCTTCGGTACAACCGCCCGTCTATTATGACGTATTTGGCTGCCTGGCGCTCTACCCTTCTGGTGTACGATCTGCAGGGAGGGTCCCGTGTAGCAGGTAGCACGCGAATGAGTCAATCCAGCTCGGCTCTGCTTGTATGACAGGAGCGACCTCCTCTGCCCCCCTGAGAATGCTAGGCCAAGGCAAGTTCTCTATGTACACGGTTCTCATGGTGTTGTCGCTTGTGCTGGCTAATCGGGATAGGGCATCGGCCTCAACATTCTCGGATCTCGGGATCTGCTTAATGAAGTAGGACTGGAAGTTGAGTAGGGCTTCTCTGACTTTGGCTAAGTAGGCGACCATGGTTGGCTCGCGAGCTTCGTATTCGCCAATGACTTGGTTGACCACTTGTTGGGAGTCACTGCAGATAACGATATGCTTAACTTTCACTTCGCTTGCTAAGGCCAGCTCGGCTAACAACGCCTCGTACTCCACTTCATTGTTGGACGCAGCGAACTCGAAGTGTAGTGCATACTTCAATTTCACACCGCTTGGCCCATACAGAATGATTCCAGCCCCGCTACCCTGCTGATTTAACGAGCCATCTACATGGAGGATCCATGGCTCCTCATCCCAGGTCGGGTTTGGTCTAACCAGGAGAGAGGCCGCACTAGTTGGAGCCTCACTGTGCTCGGGCTCGGCCAACTCAGGGACCTCGGCACTGAAAGTGCATTCTGCGACAAAGTCAGCTAAGGCTTGGCCCTTAATGGTAGTTCGCGGTTTGTATTGGATGTCGTACTCACTGAGTTTGATTGCCCGCTTCGTCAATCTACCGAAGACCTCGGGCTTGAGCAAGACTTGTCTCAGAGGCTTATTGGTGAGGACGACGATTGTATGAGCTTGGAAGTACGGTCGCAGTTTTTGAGCTGCAACAACTAGCGCGTACGCCAACTTTTCGATCTCAGGATATCTCGTCTCTGCTTCCTACAACACTTTGCTAACATAGTAGATGGGTCGTTGGACCCGATCTACTACTTTTGTTAGTACTGAGCTGATTACCTTGTCACTCGCGGAGAGGTACAACTCCAAAATGTCTCCCTCCTCGGGTCGGGTTAACACCAGGATACAAGTGAGGTACCTTTTGAGCTCGTCAAAAGCGAGCTGGCACTCTTTGGTCCATTCGAAGTCTTTGCTTATCTTAATTGCCTTAAAGAAAGGCAGGCAACGATCTACCGATTTAGACATGAAGCGGCTCAGAGTGGCTATTCGGCCATTCAACCTCTGAACCTCCTTCAATTTTCGGGGTGGTCTCATATCTAAGATGGCCTTAATTTTATTAGGGTTGGCATCAATACCACGTCGGTTAACGATGTAACCTAGGAATTTACTCGAGGTGACACCAAAAACGCACTTGTTCGGGTTTAACTTCATATTAAACTTGTGCAAAATTTCAAAAACAGAGTGTAAATCTTTTATTAATTCACTTGAAATTTGGGTTTTGACGACCATGTCGTCTACATAACACTCTACATTTTTGCCGATCAACGGCTCAAACAGTCGATTTACAAGTCTCTGAAATGTTGCCTTGGCATTTTTTAATCCGAAGGACATGACCTTGTAGCAGTACAGGCCGAGCTCGGTTATGAAGGCCGTTTTTTCTTCGTCAGCAGGGTCCATTCTGATTTGGTTGTAGCCCGAATAGACGTCCAAGAAGCTCAGCAACTCATGCCCTGAGGTCGTGTCCACCAAACAGTCGATCTTGGGGAGTGGAAAGCAGTCCTTCGGGCAAGCTCGATTCAGGTCGGTATAATCGACACACACGTGCCATTTACCGTTAGCCTTTTTTACCAAAACGGGGTTGGCTACCTAGCTCAGGTAATGAACTTCCCTGATAAAGTTGGCTGCGAGGAGCTTCTCGACCTCCTCGTCAACTGCTCTCCAACGTTCCGGGGCTAGGTTGCGTTTCTTCTGTCTAACAGGCCTAACAATTGAGATCGCAGAGGCTCATCGATTGAAGTGCCGATCTGGAGGTTCCGAGTTGGGTCCTCTGTTGAAGCAGGCACGGAAGCCGTCTCTTCTGTAGGCGCAACTCGCTCTTCACAATGCTCCGCAGGTCGCTCCAGCTCGAGGTCATCTGCCATCTTGGCTTTTCCTTTGAGGGCGGCAACATAGCACTTGCGAGACTCTAGCTGATCGCCTCGTGCTACCCCAATTCCGAAGTCCGTGGGGAACTTCATGGCCAAATAATAGGTGGAGACTACCGCTCGTAGAGCATGGGTAATGGGCCGACCTATTATGGCGTTGTACGGGGAGGGAGTTGCGACCACCAAAAAGCTGTGCTCGAGCCTCACTATGCTAGGCCAGGTGCCGACCTCCACAGATACGAGGACTCTCCCTAGGGGCCTGACTTCCTCCCCGCTAAAGTCCACCAAGGGAGTGTTCGCGGGTTTGATATCGCTCTCCTGAAGCTGAATCTTGTCAAAAGTGGGCTTGAAGAGTATGTCTGTCGAACTGTCGGAGTCAACGAGGACGCGCTTCACCTCGAAATCATTGATTCTTATCTTTATGACGAGCGTGTCATCGTGGGGGTATTGAACTCCGCGTGCATCATCCTCGGTGAAGAAGATTGGTTCATCTGTCTTTGGTCGCTTTGGGGGGTTCTGCTCTTCTCTTTCAATCTCGCGAGCCGAGGTCCTTGCCGTGGCTGAGGTGCAGCCCGCGATGATCGACCCGCCGGTGATCATTTGGATTGTTCCCCGAACTGGCCTCTCTTTGGGTGGCTGCCTCTGTGGCTGCTCACTTTTCTTGTGGCTGGACTCTGAAGCGTCTCTGCCTTACTCCACCTGCCACCCTGTTTTATTATCATTTTGTACAAAATTTCTTAAATATCCGCAATGGATGAGTTCTTCTATCTCATCGCGGAGGTTTTTACAACTTTCAGTACTATGACCGTGATCTTTATGAAAATGACAATACAATTTTTCATTTCTAACATTCAGATCTCCTCTCAGCCGAGTGGCCACTTCACGTACGGCGCATCCTTGATCACCATGAAGATCTCAGCTCGCTTCATGTTCAATGGCATGTAGTTTGGCCTGTCGGCTGGAGGAGCTCGGAAAGACTGGTCTAGCCTTCCTCCCCGAGCTGGTTCTTTCTTCTTCTTGCTGTCCCCATGGGTCGAGGACTCACCTTCTCTTTTCCTCTTCTCAGGCGGGTTCTCATTCTTCTGGTTCATCTCCTTCTCCATTTCGATGAACTAGTCCGCGAGCTTGAGGAGTTCAGTTACATCCCTAGGCCCATTGACAACCACATGCCACTTGAACTCCTTGTGCGTTATGCCCCTCTTGGCTGCTGTGAGCCTCACCGCGGAGTCCAAGTTAGGTATTTGCAGACATGCATCATTGAATCTCTTGATATAGCTGCGGATGGACTCCCCTTCCCTCTGGACTATGCCGAGGAGGCTTTCTTGGGTCCTCAGGCATCTCTTGCTGGAGACAAAGTGCGAAGTGAAAACCTGCACGAACTGTGCCCAACTCTTGATCATTCCAGGCGCGAGGTTCCTGTACCACGTGCGAACTACTCCCTTGAATGTGGTGGAGAAGGCTACGCACATGGAGGACTCACTCGCCCCCGACTAAGTGCATCTGTGACTGAAAGACATCTACGTGATCATTCGGGTCGAATGATCCATCATACTTGTCCAGGGGAGGTGCCTTGAAGTCTTTGGGCATTGGGATGGCCAGGAGTTCGGGAGACAAAGGAGATGGTACAGAGAGGAGCGGGGTGGCTTTCACTGCTCCCGAGCTTGCCTCTTCTTTGGGGAGCTCGGGCAGGTGTTGGGCTGTAGCTCGGTGAGCTCGGCGGCGTCTTCGCTGCTTCTTTACTAGCTCTACGTTGGTGCTGCTGGCTTCTATGTTGTCGGGCACAGTAAGCCCAGGGAGGGGCTTGGACTGCTGCCGATGGCTGTGGACTGAAGGGCCTTGTCTATAATCCGCAGCCAGGACCTCGAACTGGTTCTCGACGAGTAGGATCTTGAACTGTGAAGGCCGAGGTGATGTGGGCCTGGATGGCTGAGAGTCCCCCGACCTGATCACATGTTGCGAGGTGGGGGGAGTGGCTTGCCTTTCCCTCCCGTGAGATGAGGCTTGACTCCCAATAGGGTTTTGAGTTTGGGAGGTCTCTCCCCGGTGGGGGGGTTGCATGCTGCGACGGCGGGGCTTGGCCTGCTGCGCAGTGGGGTATCGAGGAGGAACTTGTTGCTGGTTCTGGGGCAGTGGTGGAAACTGCTCCTGGTACTGCTGCTGATAGACTTGGTGCAACACTTGCTGCTAATACAGCTGAAACTGTTGAAACTGTTGCATTTGAGCCTGCATAGCTCGCATGCAATGCACCAGGTCTTCAAGCTAGTTTTGGCCGGTCACCAGAGGAACAATGGAGGGTTCGGCGAAAGTTTCTCCTACCGTGGAGGGGAGTGGAGCGTTCGCAGGTGCCATTATCTGAGGCACGTTTAGAGTAGGAACTCTGTCCGCAGAGAGGGGAACCGTGAACTGTCCAATACATACTGCTGGGACCAGAAGTTGCTCCCCGGCGACACTCATTTCTATGTTGCGTCCGACGTTGCTGGAGGAAGCCATGGAAACCGAAGTTGCTAATTTTGGTGGAAGAAGGCTTTCCAAAGCGTTTCCCACAGACGACGCCAATTGATGGTGTGCGACCTGGTCAGTCCTAGATGGTGACGGACGAGATACCTGTGAGGAAGAAGAAGGATCCCCGGGGAGCTCTCCTGGCGGGAATACTCTGATGCTTAAGTTAGTAGCAGGAAGAAAGAGTTGCAGAGCAAAAATGAAGAGGCTGGAGTGCAGATCACGCAAGTTACCTTTGCTCTTGGGGGTCGAAGCTCTTATATACTGATGTCCTATCAAATCAGGTATAACCACATCTGATTCTTTGCCGCAGCCCTTACTTGCCAGGGCTGCACAGGTAACTGTTGTAGAGTATGGCCCTGCCCGGCGAGGGACACCTCTCAGGGTTGGTAGGCACGACGCCACCTGGCGAGAGACGCGGGTGCAGTCTCCAGATGTGACAGGTACGGTTGTCAGGTAGGAGATCTTCTTGTGATATGCCGAGCTGCTCTGCCCCGAGCTATCTTGTACCGAGCTATCTTGTGTCGAGGTGCTTCTACTCGAGGTAGCCTGTTTGAGTTTGGTTGGGCGAGTTCTTAGGAGGCTGCCGAGCTCAACTTGAAGTGCCTTGAGCTCGGGAGATTCTTGTCTTGGGAGAATCTTAGCTCGGGGCACTTCCTTGGAAGAATCTTAACTCAGGGTAATCGGAGTGTCATCTAGTACCAAGCTGCCACGCTGAATCTTGGCGGACTGATCATGTTAACTTGTCACTTATGCTGAGTCACATCCACGTGTCTTCTTATGATGAGGTCAGGTCAAATCACCCTCCATCAGTTTTGATTCAAACAAGTAGTCCAACCCAAATCCAATCCATTCACCCCTACAAACGGCTCTGATGATATGAGCCTTCCTATTTTTGATAAATGAGTATACACTCTAACTCAAATATATTATAAACTACATTATTGTCGGTAGAATATTCCTCCGTTGCGTTCCGCAATGGCTGGTATGACCAAAATGATTAAATAAATGCTTTTGAATTAAGACAAGTGGGTTAAGGACAGTTAAGAATTTATTTACTAATTAACAATGGCTTATCATGTATAATCAGGAAATTAATACAAAGGCTCCTAACTGGTATACTAATATTAATAAGTATTAGACTTTGCAAAGTCTCTGCCATATGGTAAATGGATACAGTGTAACATATTTGTGGGCACAAAAAGGTCTAGTAAAGCCTTTTTTATGAGTTTGGATCTCCTCCCAATAGAAAAGTTGTTTCAATATGATCTGTATCGTCACATTTTATATATGGTGGATCCCATTCTTGTGGTGAGATGTTTATATACGGATTATGTTGGGACTGCTTTTATTGCGGGCAAGATTCAAAGTATCAATATATCTTTGTGTATCAATACTAAAAGTCATGCTTTTATATATTTTTAGTTTTATTTTTAAAAATTAGTTTTTGGGTACACTTATATATATATTTTTTATTAAGAAAAGAGGATTCTCAAACGAACCTAAAAGAAATGATATGATATGTTTAATATGGGGTATATCATATCAAAATTTTGATCCTCGATTGGGGGAGATCCCAATTCTGTTCTTACTAAGATCAGATCTACTCCTAATAAACACATCTAATACAGTTCGAACAAGTCATTACAACCAAACATTGGGAACATTTCCTCCGAATGATAAGGGAGATGTTCCCAATGTGGGGCACTAGTGGCATCTTAGGATAGTGTTGGGAGCATTATGTTGGTAGGAGATCCCTACCCGTTCTTACTATATTGGTTGTTCTTAGTAACTAATTGATTGGCTAAAATTCAGATTGATGCCCGACATGCACATCTCAGTATGCATTGGGAACATATCTCGGAGTTATCATGGGGAGATGTTTCCAACACACTGTTGGATTGTGCTTTGAGGCTCCATGCAAATTTGATTGAGTAAGCTTTGAAGGAATGGAAAGATCCATCGTATGGACGCCCGGATAAAGCGGAATAGAATGGGCGAATTTCAAAAATTTCTTTCCTTCCTACAACTGGGAATCGCATTCCCTATTTCAGAAAACTTAATTTTCAAGGATCAATCTTGAATCAAGAACCGAACAAGATCTGAACAAAACAGTAGGAGAAGGAAATAGCTGATATGGAGAATTAGTATCCCCCAACGAAAGTGTTCATGCCCAGAAAAGTCTCCAAAGACTGCTCCCACTAAAGATGGCGCAGTATAGGACAGAGCAAAATCAGCAACGTTCTTCACAAGAACTGGATCCTTCGCAAGAACCCACTGGACGACAGGTAAGCACAACTTCTTTTCAATTCTTTCACAAAGAACTGAAATCAAGAACCCTTCTTGATGACTCCCACGTGAGTGGAGATGAACTACTAAAGGCAGCGACGACAGGAAGGAAGCGGCAGGGAGAAATTGGCACAGTCTCACTGTATGCTGATTTCTCTCTTTTGTGTTGTATCTATATCTCAGATGAGTGTGTTTTGAGGCTGCCGCCCCCTCCTCCTTTTATAATCCTAAAGGGATCAGCTCCTAATCCTATTAGGAGATGTCGATCCCTTTAAGTGATAAGGTAGAGTCCTTATCTAATCTACAGATCATGATCAGCCCTCCTAATTTGACTAGGAGTTTCCAGATTTGATACATATTCAAATCTGGACTCTTACTGAGTGGATAGGGACTTTCCCTTATCCTTCAAGGCTGGTCCATATCTCAGATTCGCCCCATTCAAGCCAATCTAATTATCCCAGCTCGTATTGGGCTTTTGGCCCATTAAGTGTATATGCTCACTTAAGCCTTCCAAATTGCTGCCTAGTTGGGCTTTCTCTGTATGGCGTGGGACCCAAACGTTGATCTACACATCAGCCACAAGGGTTTGGCCCAACTTTTGTCACAAAGCCAAGCCGAATTCACTAGAAAGCCCAATGAACCCCTTGAGCCAATCATATGGACTCTATGGGCCCAACATTTACACTAAGTGGTCCTTGGGCCAATCCACCATGTAACACCCAAGGACTGTGGGCAGATGCAAGATTAGCCCATCAGGTTTAACCCTCAAAGGCTTTACACTTAATCTCTCAGCCCATAATGATCAAACACAATTTCAACGATTTTGGAAACAATTTTGGAAACTTGTAATATATATTATTATATCGCATAAATATATTTTGCAAAACAAAATTTCAACGATTGAAATCAATTGCCAGCAGTTTTGGTTTCCATTAGAGAGAGTGCATTTCCCCCGATCATTACCTTTGTTCGACAAAGGGGCTGATCCTGTCACTATGATCACCCACTCAGATGGGTTCATGAACTGTTTCAACATACCCAGGTTTTGACCCCCTCTAAGGGTCTCACTGATTGGTATATCAAAGATGGCCCAATCCGCCACCTAGTGCAGTACCATAATCGAGTCTAGGGGTTAGGTGTAACATTTCAGTTTTTCCCACTAATCGCTTAGGTCTAGGGCAATACTGGAATTCTGGTCCGGTTCAAGGTCTCAAGCTAATCCCACACTACATGTACCTCAGGTCTCACCCTGGTGGCAGAGACAGGCCACCCCAACCGACTTGGCGGCATATCAGTGTCAGCCTTATCAGGGTAGGTCTCCCTAGACCGACCCACTGGCTGTGAACGTTCTAAACCAACACAAGTCTCATAAGTGTCCGGTTTTAAGGGTATTACACAGAAACACACCACATAACATGAATCAAATATGCACTTTATTCATTTACAATAAATGTCATAAGTACATCAAACTGATTGGAGCTAAGGGCATACAAAACTGTCTAACATGAGCTTTCCCTTTGGCCTCTGTCAGACAAGGTTCCTAGCCGTTTACGGGTAAACCTTTCTGTCCAGTGAGTGCTCACCCATCATATTCAACCACGCCAAGGTACCGTGAGAGAGTTCCCATTTTCTGGTGAAGCCCCTCCCACATCGGTCTATGACGTCCCTATCATCATATGAAACAATCCAACAGATTCAGCAGCAAATCGGTTGGCCCATTTTCTGGTGCTTTCCCTCATCACTTGAAGGACCCGTCTTCATGCTAATGACGGAAGGCCTTTAGAGAGTCCATATGGATCTCCCTATCACATGCACTCATATTTCAGGAGGGAACAAGTTATGCCCTAGTTTTAGGTCAAACCTTAGTGGCTCCCACTGGCTTTCATAAAGCCAGATTTCTGATGGCCCAATTCGGCTAGGGTTTCCGCACGTGTCCTTTTTAGGGGTGTGGGGCCCACCACAAAGGGAAGGTCATCCAGTGACCATAAGGGACACCATGGCAATGATGTGCATTCATCCATGGTGTGCGCAAGAGCCACTATCGTATCTGCATGGGCCAAGTGCTTATGGCCCATGAACGCAGCACATTACACATCCATACATCACATGTAGGAGGAATTGATCCAATCAATTAAATATCTGTAAAGCCCATTTAAAGTCCATAATATTAACATTTAATATTATCTAGGTACATGGGCTGAATAGCAGTTAGCAGTTCGGCCCATATAGCTTTCATGCGAATGGTAGGCTTTTGCAGTTTTAACAATTTAAAACTGGGCCTTACAGGTTGACCCAAATTAATACTTGCAATTAAACATCAATCCCTGACCCAAAAGTGGGAGAAATTAGAACTGAAATCAGCCCCCATCGAACCCTAGATTCGATCCAACTGATTTGGTGCAAATCTGGTTCGAATTGGTCTGGGTTTGATTTTTAATTCAAGAATTAATTCAAGATTAATGATCTGAAATTAAATGCTGATAAAGAAAAACATAAATCAGTCAAGTAGGGCTGTTCGCACACTCCATCCTGCAAAACAGAGGTTAGTTCACAGTTTGCAGTTTCACAAACTACAAATCGCAGATAACGATTTTCATATCTGCGAATTCTTCTTCCAGCGCCGCCAACTTCGATCCAAAATAATACAGAAATAGAAAAACTTAATTTTCTATTAATTATTACATCAGATCGAATCCTATACATTTAGTCTAAAAATAAAAAAAAAATTATTTATAGACCAAATGTAAAGAATAAACAAGAATTTGCAAATCGCAGATATCCACGTGCCAAGAATAAAAGATTTCGATCTCCATTGTACGAACAAACCATAAATCAAGAAAAATATAAAGAACCATTCCATATAAAATTAGATTTATGTAAAATTTAATTCCAGATCATTCACCCATATTTATGGGAACAATTTCCTAAAAAAAAACAAAACAAAATCTGCGCAAATAGGGTAGAATGCCTTCTGCCCATTTGCACAGGTTCAGATCTGAACAATTTTGATTCAAGATTTGAACCATGGCTCTGATACCACTGAAGGAATGGAAAGATCCATCGTATGGACGCCCGGATAAAGCGGAATAGAATGGGCAAATTTCAAAAATCTCTTTCTTTCCTACAACTGGGAATCACATTCTCTATTTTAGAAAACTTAATTTTCAATGATCAATCTTGAATCAAGAACCGAACAAGATCTAAACAAAATAGTAGGAGAAGGAAATACCTAATATGGAGAATTAGTATCCCCCAACGAAGGTGTTCACACCCAGAAAAGTCTCCAAAGACTGCTCCCACTGAATATGGCACAGTGTAGGACGGAGCAGAATCAGCAACGTTCTTCACAAGAACTGGATCCTTCGCAAGAACCCACTGGACAAAAGGTAAGCACAACTTCTTTTCAATTCTTTCACAAAGAATTGAAATCAAGAACCCTTCTTGATGACTCCCACGTGAGTGGAGATGAACTGCTAAAGGCGGCGGTGGCAGGAAGGAGGCGGCAGGGAGAAATTGGCACAGTCTCACTGTATGCTGATTTCTCTCTTCTGTGTTGTATCTATATCTCAGATGAGTGTGTTTTGAGGCTGTCGCCCCCTCCTCCTTTTATAATCCTAAAGGGATTAGCTCCTAATCCTATTAGGAGATATCGATCCCTTTAAGTGATAAGGTAGAGTCCTTATCTAATCTGTAGATCATGATCAACCCTCTTAATTTGATTATGAGTTTCTAGATTTGAATCATATTCAAATATGGACTCTTACTGAGTGGATAGGGACTTTCCCTTATCCTTTAAGGCTGGTCCATATCTCAGATTCGCCCAATTCAAGCCAATCTAATTAGCCCAGCTCATATTGGGCTTTTGGCCTATTAAGTGTATGTGCTCACTTAAGCCTTCCAAATTGCTGCCTAGTTGGGCTTTCTCTGTATGGCGTGGGACCCAAACATTGATCTACACATTAGCTACAAGGTTTCGGCCCAACCTTTGTCACAAGGCCTAGCCGAATTCACTGGAAAGCCCAGTGAACCCCTTGATCCCATCATATGGACTCTATGGGCCCAACATTTACACTAAGTGGTCATTGGACCAAGCCACCTTGTAACACCCAAGGACTGTGGGCAGATGCAAGATTAGCCCATCACGTTTAACCCTCAAAGGCCTTACACTTAACCTCTCAGCCCATTATGATCAAACACTGCCCGACAAGGGAGGACCTCTCCCCTGACTGCAAGGTACAGTGCTACACTCTCCTCTTACATAGACCCCGGGGATTAAAACCTTTTACAAACAATTTTGGAAACCTGTAATATATATATTATATCGCATAAATATATTTTGCAAAACAAAATTTCAACAATTGAAATCAACTGCCGACAGTTTTGGTTTCCATTCGAGAGAGTGCATTTCCCCCCGATCATTACCTTTGTCCGACAAAGGGGCTGATCCTGTCACTATGATCACCCACTCAGATGGGTTCATGAACCGTTTCAACATACCCAGGTTTTGACCCCCTCTAAGGGTCTCACTGATTGATATATCAAAGATGACCCAATCCGCCACCTAGTGCGATACCATAATCGAGTCTAGGGGTCAGGTGTAACATTCCAGTTTTGCCCACTAATCGCCAAGGTCCAAGGCAATACTGGAATTCTGGTCCGGTTCAAGGTCTCAAGCTGATCCCACATTGCATGTACCTCGGGTCTCACCCTGGTGGCAGAGACAAGCCACCCCAACCGACTTGGCGGCACATCAGTGTCAGCCTTATCAGGGTAGGTCTCCCTAGACCGACCCACTGGCTGTGAACGTTCTAAACTAACACAAATCTCATAAGTGTCCGGTTTTAAGGGTATTACACAGAAACACACCACATAACATGAATCAAATATGCATTTTATTCATTTACAATAAATGTCATAAGTACATCAAACTGATTGGAGCTAAGGGCATACAAAACTGTCTAACAAGCTGAGACTTGGATAGATATTTTTAATTTCTTTTTGTTTTACAGCCTGGATAGACCTTCCCTTATTAATTACATAAAAAAGAAACATTAATACAAAAAAATTGTAAAAAAGTCAACATCTATGTATTGAATCAAAGCTGAGCTGTTCAAGTATTATAAACCCATCAAATGATGAAAAAAAAATGAAAAAGTATACTGCACCATATTGCAGAATTCTGAACTCCACTATAGCCTACACAATTCAAAATGACAAACACCCTCATCCTAAAACACTAATACTTGTTCGTGTATTAGCATCAATTCTAAGCTGACACCTACACCAAGTGTATGGTGAAACTAAGAATTCTTAAAGTATGCTGAACAGTCATTTTCCCAAAAAGGAAAATCAAATGTAATCTTTTAGATATGCTAACGGCCAAGTATAACGTGATCTTGTTCTGGACAAATGTAGAATAAAGCACTACTTTTCAAGGGGGAATGAACTGATTTAGAATGCCCCACCAACTTTGAACTTCATCGAATTATTCTTTGCTTTCTCTAAGTAGTTTATATGAAAAAATTGTTTGTGAAGAATAAAAACATGTATTCCCCTCTTTATTGAATCTCAACCTGCAACATGCGGAAAAAAAAGTGGGCAAAATAGTTGAACCCCATTGGAATGTCAAATTCACTGTTCTTTTCCCTTTTGTCCCTCGGTCATATCATTGCTCTTTTAATTTCCTTTCCATTTTCTTAGACGTGTTATATCTAATGTTTTTGAACCGTTGTTTGGACCATTCGGTCTGGGAACCATCGAGGTAATTGGTTCCGTTTTACCTCAAACTTAGTTTTTGTCTAAAAAGCGTTGAATTGGTTAGTCACCTGTTGGTCTGGGAGGTCGAACAGTCAACCCGTTTGATATGTTCAATGATTTTTGGCCATTCTTTATTTTTTCATTAAAACGGGTGATTCATTTGAACCAGACAGTCAAACTGTCAACCCAAAAATCCAGTGGCCAGAAAGGTTCCAATTTCGGGTTGGTTTTTAAAACCTTGATTGTATTTACGCAGCACTTCATGGGAGAAGTTCTTTCACGAGCCAGGCTTTGGGCTTGGCTCATGAACATTTTACATTGCTTCGGGTTTAAATTTTGCCAGACCCATTCAAATTATGACAAAAGCTCAACCTGAATTCGATCAATGAACAGGATTTTGATGAGGCTGATTTGTATAGCCTAATCCCAAACCACCATGTATTTATCAAGGAATTTGTCGATGATCTAAACTAGGCCAGTCACCAAATTGACCAATCAGCCTCACTTGGACGTAGGAATGGAAAGGGAGCAGGTTCGAAGCGGGGCTCATATTTTCCGTTTCTGATTCTAATTCTGAAATTAACTCCTATTCCCGTTCCCGATCTTTGTCAGGAATAAAAATTGTCCTTCATCCCCGATCTCCAACGGGGATGGGTTCCCATGGGGACCTGAATCCCCGAAATGCTTTCAAATAACATTATTTTAAAAAATAAATATACTTAAAATAAATAAAAATTAAAAAAATATATATATAATGTTTTAAATATGTTTTAATATAACCTTAGTTGCATATAAATCTATTGCAGTTCGAAATTAGGCAACAAATAAAGAGGAGTGAGATCAGAGATCAAATGAGCCGAGGAGGTTGCACTTACCGAACTGCTTTGGAAAGCATCTGTAATAAAGGTAAAGAGTCTCAAAGTGTGTTGTTAGGGAAGAACTCTAATGCTTAAATCAGTAAGTGAGCAAAAGATCATTAGACCAGCTAGAAAAGGCTAGGTAGGTGAGGAAAGTAGGATGAGGTAAAGGTTGAAGGAAATCTATAGTGTGTGTACCTTTTTCCAATGGATGTCTTACTTATGAAAACAGCTACGTTCTCACTCGGAAGTTTAAGAGACAGCAATTAAGCTTGACCCGAACTTCTCGATAATTGTTTTTATCATGATCTAGGCATGTTATAAGCGTTCAAGTAGGGATGACAATTTTTCTCATCTCGATGGGGATCCCACTTCCCTGACCTGATGGGGCCAGATATTGGGATTGTTTTGGCGGGGCAGGGACATGAATGGGGATTAATAAGAATCCTCAGTCAGGATCGGGGTCAGGAATGGGGATTGAGGTCCCTGCCCTGCCCCAACCCCGATTATATATATTAAATGTTATTTATATTAAGTATACTATTATATTATTTATATTATATATTGGGGCAATAATGTTCAGTTCCTCATGAGGGCGGATTTGGCCCTCCAATGACATTGTGACATGTGGCATCTCGGAACAACTGGGTGACATCGGGAACCATTTAGGCAACAACTTACCTTAGCCAAGATGATGGCGACCTGGCGTAGGTGCCGACCTGGCGGCCTGGCACAGGCGCCGAACTGGCGGCCTGGCATAGGTGCCGACCTGGCGACCTGGCACAGGCGCCGACCTGGCGACCTGCGAGACGTGCTCGCTGACAAATTCAGCATGCATATCTCAACACTCCCACGATCCTTGGAAGTTGGCCCACGCACCGAACAATCTGGAGGGTGGTCAACGTGCATGGTGGTTGCCTTCAAAAATCTCGGACCACTTAGGTGACCTCTCGGAAATCTCGGATACGGTGCGTGAAGCCCATGCCAAACAATGCCTATATAAAGGCACCAACCCCAATGGCATGGAGGGGGGCAAATAAGCATATTCTAGCTCTCATACTTTATGATTTTTAGCTCGCAATCTACTATGAGAGTACTGACTTAAGCATCGGAGCGACCTCACCGGGTCAGCCACCCCGGGTCCTCTGACATTGATTCCTTGCAGGTCTCTAAAGAACTACGAAGTTCAACAATCAATCCAGCCCGACCCCCCAGTCAGTTCGGCACCTAACCTGCCCAGCTCGGCCCAGTCAGTTCGGCACCTAACCTGCCCAGCTCGGCTCAGTCAATTCGGCACCTAACCTGCCTAGCTCGGCGAAGTCAGTTCGACACCTAACCTGCCCAGCTCGGCTCAGTCAGTTCGACACCTAACCTGCCCATCTTGGCCCAGCTCAGCCCAGCTCAGCTCAGTCAACTCGACACCTAATCTGCCCCCAGCTCGGCCTGGTCAGCTCGCCATCTAGGTCTTCACCTAGCAAAATTCCCAACTTGGCTCAGTCAGTTCGGCACCTAACCTGCCCAGCTCGGCCCAGTCAGTTCGACACCTAACCTGCCCAGCTCGACCTAGTTAGTTCAGCACTTAACCTGCCCAACTCGGCACCTAATCTGCCCCCAGCTCGACATCCAGGTCCTCACCTAGCAAAAGTTCTCCACTTCGGTCTCTGAGTCATCAACCACTTGGAAGCAGACCAAATGACGAGGTAATTAGCACAAAAAATTGATTCATCAATTGGTGCCATCTATGGGAAACGCTACAAAAAGCTAAGTTCTCATCTTCTGAAAGGCTAAATCCTTTTCTTCCAGAAAGCTAAGTTCTCACCTTTTAGAAACTAAAGCTCTCACTTTCTAATTTCCATTTTTTATGAACTCAAAGACTAAGCAGGAAGTTGATGGCCAACAGACTAAGCAGCTCTGCCGACTTTATTTCAACTCGGATAAAGCCTCATCAGTCCTCTTCGCGAGGTACCCTCTACAAGATGAACTCTTCGTGGCTTCCGCGGGAGTTGGCAGCCAACAGACTGCATGAACGCCCTTGCCGGTCGAGCCTTCCAAGGCTCCCGTGTGAGCTGGTGACCTAAAACTAGTAGTGCTGCCCCTGTAGGTCGAGCTCCCAGTAGCTTCTTGTAGGAGTGGGTGACCAACCTCACTAATGAAGCTGATGAAGCGCAGCCGTAGCTCTAAGGTGCCGAGCTGGTAAAAGACCTTGGCACCACATAAGACCTAGTCGCCTCTTTGGCATAGGCAAAATCAAGGGTAAGGAGAATAGACTGCGAGTCGCTCCCATAGCCAAAGGGCTAAAGTACCGAGCTGATGAAAGATCTCGGCACCACATAAGACCTAGTTGCCTCTTCGGCATGGGCAAAATCAAGGGTAAGGAGAGTGGACTGCGAGTCGCTCCCAGTGCCCAAGGCTACAAACACTTGGACTCTTCCGATCTAAGAATCAAATTGGATCGACGCTTACGAGCTCATCGAATTAGTCATTCCAGGTCAAAAGGAGCAATCTACTCCCTTCGCCGAGTTACTTTCAGCTTGGGAGTGGGGGGCAATTGATGAGGGCGGATTTGACCCTCCAATGACATTGTGACACGTGGCATCTCAGAACAACTGGGTGACACCCGGAACCACTTAGGCAACAACTTACCTTAGCCAAGATGATGGCGACCTGGTACAGGCGCCGACCTGGCGACCTGCGAGACCTGCTCGCGTGCTCGCCGACAAATTCGGCATGCATATCCCAACACTCCCACGATCCTTGGAAGTTGGCCCACGTACCGAACGATCCGGAGGGTGGTCAACGTGCATGGCGGTTGCCTTCGGGAATCTCAAACCACTTAGGTGACCTCTCAGAAATCTCGGATACGGTGCGTGAAGCCCACGCCAAACAATGCCTATATAAAGGCACCAACCCCAATGGCATTGAGGGGGGCAAGTAAACATATTCTAGTTCTCATACTTTGTGATTTTTAGCTCGCAGTCTACTATGAGAGTACTGACTTAAGCATCGGAGCGACCTCGTCGGGTTAGCCACCTCGGGTCCTCTGACATTGATTCCTTGCAAGTCTCTAAAGAAATACGAAGCTCAACAATCAATCCAGCCCGGCCCCCCAGTCAGTTCGGCACCTAACCTGCCCAACTCGGCCCAGTTAGTTCGGCACCTAACCTGCCCAGCTCAGCTCAGTCAGTTCGACACCTAACCTGCCCAGCTCGGCTCAGTCAGTTCGGCACCTAACCTGCCCACCTCGGCCCAGTCAGTTCGGCACCTAACCTGCCTAGCTCGACTCAGTCAGCTCGGCCTGGTCAGCTCGGCATCTAGGTCCTCACCTAGAAAAATTCCCCAGCTCGGCTCAATCAGTTCGGTACCTAACTTGCCCAGCTCGGCCCAGTCAGTTCGGCACCTAACCTGCCCAGCTTGGCTCAGTCAGTTCGGCACCTAACCTTCCCAACTCGGCCCAGTCAGTTCGACACCTAACCTGCCCAGCTCGGCTCAGTTAGCTCGGCACCTAATCTGCCCCTAGCTCAGCCTGGTCAGTTTGGCATCCATGTCCTCACCTAACAAAAGTTTTCCACTTCGGTCTCTGAATCATCGGCCACTTGGAAGCAAACCAAATAACGAGGTACTTAACACAAAAAATTAATTCATCAGATCCATTTCGATTTACGTGATTGAACCACTAAACCTGTATAACTTGGAGAAAAGAATAATTTATTTTTTTCAAAACATTGTTCGATATCGGCATTTTGCCACATAATATATAATAACTTACTTGGCCCATAGACAAATTTACTACATATGTACCCCCCGCCCTCCCCCCCCAAAAAAAAAAAAGTTTGTTGTATAGAACACCCTAGATTCGGTTGAAGGGTTTGAAATACGAGAAGCAAACAAGTTGCACAACACCAACACCATAACCACTTTGTTGTATAGAACACCCTAGATTCGGTTGAAAAGTTACACAACACCATAACCATATGCATCATTCAAAAAAAGTCTAGTATTCCCTTTGGACCAAACTGCGGCCCTGCTTTTCATTCATACCACAAGTTGTATTACAACCAACAGAAGGTTGCCATTAAATTAAAATGTTATTGACCGTATGATTAATTAATTCAACTTTTTGTTTTTTATTACTCAAAAGCATTTTTATACAACTTTCAAACGAGGAAGAGCATGGTTTTTAAAAATGAACCGGTGACTGAACCAGTTAGGGGTCTGGTTATCGGTTCGAATGGTTCGGTCGTTTGGATTAAACAGCCAGCTCGTTTTGACAAAAAAATAAAAAAAAAATTAAAAAATTGAAAAACGGTTAAAACCGTTCAAACAGTTCCAATTCAACGATTTACTGATCAAAATCAACGGTTTTAAAGAAAAAAACGGTTTTGGAGGCGGTTCCTGGTTTTTTCGGTCCAATTTTAAAAACAGTGGTGAAGAGTAATCTTTATTACGAAGAAAGTATAAAATTTTAAAGTTTTTACCTTAGTCATGCATAAATGGGTTTCGGATTGGTATGCATATAGGCTTGATTTTTTTTATTTTTTTGGTAATATATTAGCTTGATGTTTCTCTCTCTACTCTATTAACAGATTATATATTCAAATAATATAAAAAAAATCACCCCCTTTTGACAAGCACAAGCAACGTGTAATGTTTATTATTATAAAACTTTAAGCATTATTCGGGAATCGGGAATAAAATATATAAAGAAAAAAGGCAACACTTCCACTTAAAAAGGAAGCTTAGGTGTCTTAAGCATAAGCTTTGACATCACTTCTGTGAAGAAAATATTTCAAATATAAAAATACCCACCATATTTTACTAACTTGTCATTTATTTGTTAATTAATTGAGCAAAGACATTGAAAATAATGATTTTATCTATAATTTTTTTGTCATATAACGATAACATACCTGGATTTTTAAGTTGTTTAATTTTGAGTTTAGAATCTTTTCAGCATTCTCCTTTAAGCACATATTTTAGCATACTCAACTACCATCTAAGTTAATTACCAAGGTCAATCCACCAATTCATGGAGGGTAAATCAGTATATGTATTTCTTTTTTCAATTTAAATTGAGAAATTGCTTTACCCATTTCATCTTTGATAGACTGTAGATCATATTTATGGATTCAAGTCGGGTCAGATTAGGTTGGATTGAGGTCAACCCTACTCCAACCAGAGCTATTGAACCCCAATCTTGGTCCTAACTCTCTACTTCTCTACTTCCTTATGTGAAGTATTCTTGCTCAAGGGTTAAGATTAATTAAGTTTTTAACATTATTGTAAAAGGACATAACTATTGTGCTTTAGAAAATTTTATATTTAAACTTAAATTTATTGACATATATAGACGTTTGTACATAAGTAGTTACATACATAAATACATGCTTGCATAATATTTATGCATATAAATACAAAGTAAAGTCGGGATTGGATTTAACTAAATTGGCCAAGGCCTCAACCCCAACCCTAACCTGAATTCAATTGGATTCAACCTAACCCAACTTTTTTGGATAGGGTTTGGGTTAACCGAGCCCAAGTTACAGTCCTATTTATGTTTGATTTTGGAGGCAATCACTTAGATAAAATCTTAGGCTGACAAACATGGAAAGAGAAGCAACTTTTGCAAGAAAAATGCTAAGGGCAAGCTCCACAGCCATTCCACTCTCCGGATAACCAGGCCCAACATGGAGTAATTGTCCAATTCTTCCAGCTTGGTCTACTACCCTATCGGGCTATCCCAGTTTAATTCTCATAATGTGGTTTGGTTCATTCGGTTTGGTCCAATCTTTGTCACACAAAGAAGAGGAATGCAATTCCTACTATTGACTCTCTTCACCACTGCTTTTACGAGTTCAGATCTGCGATAATGTCATTATCGAGATGTGCTGAGACGTTGTGGGGCCCCCTTGTGGGGCGCAGATGTAAACTCTGCTTTTACATGTGTCCACGAACAAACCAACCCAATGTAAAAATATATAAACATCATTGATACGGAGTAAAAGAAAGATTACAAAATAAAATAAAAGACAAGACCAACCCCAAATAATTGAGGCAAGATTTAGTTTAGTTATTTGTCACTATAGTTGATCTTCTTCCGCCTTTGCTCCAGCTTTAGAAGTTAGCATTGACTATCTTAGCGGTCCATCAAATTAGGTATTGCCTTTCAAGTAATTTATCATAATCCTAGTCACGAACCAAATCCTCCTAATTAAGATCTCCATGACTTATAAATCCCCTAAAAGGCTAAAATGGGGTTTACATTTGCCAAACCCTCTCTAACATACACCTTTATTTTTTGTAACTTGAATCCTATTTGGTCTTGCATCGAGCTTGTCATATAGCATTCTCTACGATCTCCTACACCAATCTTTCACTTCTTAGAATTTGATCAACCAAAACCACCTCCATGAATTTTGATGAGTTACCATTGGCTAGTGTGTGATTTGGGGCAAGGTTTTAAAAATCGAATCAGACACGGAACCATTTTGGGGACTGGTTTTTAGGTCGAACGGTCAGACTGTTTATTTTTAATGGATGACCCGTTTTGATTTAAAAAAATATAAAAGAAAATAAAAATAATTAAAATAAAAGATAATAACAAATTATTGTCTGAATCGATAGTTCAATTGTTCGGGCCAATAGGTTGTTGACCAAATCAACGGTTTTTGGCCCAGGAATAATTTTAGGGTAAAACATAACCGGTTCTTAGATCAACCAGTCCCGTTTTCAAAACCATGAATTTAGGGACACTTCACACAATTTCCGTTAACCAAACAAAGAACCATCCATCAGTGGGTTAGGCAATAGGTCATGGGAATCTCCAATTGTTTAGGTATAGAAGCACATCCCTATGGGTGAAATCATCATATAGGTTGGTCATTCAGACCATAGAGAAACCAACAAAGCTATGTGAGTATATTATATAGTTATATCCAAGGTTTTAAAACCAGATTGGATAGGGAACTGTTCTGGGGATCGGTTCCTGTGTCGAACGGTCCGACCATTTGGACCACAAATGGATCGTCTATTTTGACAAAAAAGATAAAATAATTAAAAAAGGGCAAAAAATCATTATCAAAATCGATGGTTTGACTGCCAGGGTCAGCAATTCATTGACCAAATCAACGGTTTTTGGCCAAAAAGTAATTTTGGGGTGAAACGAAACCGATCAGGTGACTAGTTCCTAGTTTTTTTTTTTTTTCAACCATCCAGTCCAGTTTTTAAAGCACTAGTTATTTCAAGAATCAAATCTTGCATTCTTTGGCACGAACCCAACCACAACAATTTCATAAGGAAAATTGAGTTAAGTGGGTGACGTGGATTGTGGATAAAAGGTTGATCCCTAGACTTCTAAGCAAGGTTTTAAAATCAGATTGGACAGGGAATCATTAGGGGACCAGTTCTTGGGTTGAATGGTCCAACCATTCGGACTGAATGGACTGTCCATTTTGACAAAAATATATTAAATATAAAAAAACGACAAAAAGCTGTTATCCGGGTTAATAGTTCAACGGTTTGACTGCTCGGGTCAGTAATTCACTGGCCAAATCAATGGTTTTTGGCCAAAAAACGGTTTTGGGATGAAATGGAACCGATCAAGTGACCAGTTCTCGATTTTTCCAGTCTGACCATCTTGCCTGATCTAGTTTTGAAGGCATTGCTCCTGAGGTGAGTGGACCCAACCAAATTCAGATCGCATCTGAATGGTAAACAGTTTTTGGTGAAAATGGTAAACAAGTTATTGTCCCAATATCCAATATACTTGTGCATCAGGGATGATCATATGCTGTCCAAATTTGGTAGGAAAAGAAAATTATCAGATCAGGTTCGGGTTCATTTCAAAATATGAACTTTGATAGATGATTGAAATCCAAAATATGAGTATGAGTAAAGTCGGATCTTGGATTGTATCGTTTCGTTTAAGGGTGTCAATGGACCGGTTTTGGATTGGATCCCATCCAGTCCAAAATCAAATTGGATGGATTGGGCGGACCAATAAGACATATTGGGTTGGATCAATTTGGTCTAAAATATTTATTAGATTGGATTGGACTTGATCCGTCCATAACAAATTTATATTCAATTGGTTTGGATTAAGTCAATATTTGATCCATTTATATAAGATAAGAATATATGTGCCAATAGACCGAGTTTGAGTTGAAACCAATCTAAATCAAAATAAATTTGAATAGATTGGATAATCCAAACATTAAATTGGACCGGTCCAAATTAGTCCAAAACATTCACTGGATTGGATTGGACCTGGTCCATTTATAATGGACTCACATTGGACTTGATTGTATTGGACCAGATCCACCCCAATTGATACTCCTAGATTTCCGTTTCATCACGTTGCGTTGAGAACTGGGAAGGGAAGAATATGAGGTCTGGACGCATGCTTATTTCTTATTGTAAAAGTCTTTGTAAAATGTGCCTTCTTCATTACAGTGAATATGGCGTCATTTCTCAACCTGTGTGAGACTGTCGTTAGGAAGTTTCAAACGAAAGGAATGGACCAACGGACTTCTGAATTAATCCAACTTCAGTCCATTTTATATATGGATGATTTATGGTGTGGACCGGTCCGAGTTCATACCGTCTTTAGGATTGTCCAATCCGTCCATACCACTTTCGATTTGGGCGGTGTCCAACCCAAAACCGGTCCATTGACATCCCTACATCAAAGGGAAGTTGCAAGTAAAGGGTTCATTCCTTCATTAAAACCCTATCCAAGCCAAAACCAATTTGGATGGATTGGATCAACCAATAAGACATATTGAATTGGACCAATCCAAACTTAGTGGTCCAAAATATTTATCGGATTGGATTGGACCTGGTCCATCCATAATGAATTTACATTGGACTAGGTTGGATTGAGCCAATATCTATTCCATTTATAGAAGATAAGAATATAGGTGTTAATGGACCAGGTTTTGGTTAGAACCAATCTAAATTAAAACATATTTGAATAGATTGGACGGTTCAAAAAATTCATTAGATTGAATTGGACCTAGTCCATTTGTAATGGACTCACATTGTATTGGGTCGGATTGGACCAAATCCAATCCAATTGATACCCATAGTTGTAAGCATTGGGGAGTTTGTCATACACTTACCCGGATAAGTGCATTTACCCATGTTCTTTTATTTCCCAAGTAAATAAGGTAATAACCATTTTAATCATAGAAATCCATTATTAGAAGGAACATTTTTTGTCCCATTCAAGTGTTGACAATTTTCTTCTATGTGGAAAAGTTATTTATCCACCTAAAAGATGGGTATCACTTTCCTAGGTATTACATAAAGATGAAAAAGAAACATAGGATTCTTGGTCAATAAGAAGCAAAATCCCATTAACCAATTTTCCCCCTCTTGAAATAAAAAAAAAACGCCCCCTAAGAGGAGTCTCGATTTCTTGCCCACATCTACCCACATAATATCGCAGTCACACATGAAGAACATCTCATCCTCCTACATAACATTATGAAGGAAGAGATGTTTACAATTCATGAAATAATGTGTTGTGGCCCTTGTGGGTAGACTGTGCGGAATTCTCGTGGGCAGGAGATCAGGAGTCTCCTAATATAGTGGCATTTTTAATAAAAGAAAGTCTAAAAATCTAAAAACACCCTTCACACGTAAAGTTTCAACAATATGGGTATAGATAATAAAAATTCTACAATTTTTATATCTTTATCGGTGGACAACAATTTTTATCCAACGTGACAAGACCTTGGAGGCTGGAAATATTTGATGCCTGTCACATTCTAACCAACCATTGGATCAAGCGACCCCAATCACCCACGGACAATTTCTATGCCCTAGGGAACCACTTAGAACTGGACGTCACCAAGTACATCTTGATTTGGATATTTGTGGTTCGCACACCTACAACATATCCATTTTTGTCACTTGGCAAGTCCTTTTCAAACTTTCCGGTGGGCTCAGTTACACTCTTCATCGTTAATTTGCCGCCACATCTCTATCTGCTTTCTTTCATCACAAGGATTGATAGGTCCCATAAAATTGAAATTGATAAACTATAATCCAAAACTTAATGAATACGCAAACAGTTGAGTGATTTGGATCGGCTGATACTGATGTGATAAGTTTAGCCACGTGTACTTTGTCAATTAGTTGCTTTAGCATTTCTTTACTGTATAGTTAACGGTTTTTAGAGAATACGACTTGTATGGACAGGCCCAACGCAGATTTCTAATTTATAATACAGAACTATAAACATTCAAAATATCAATAATGTAAGCTTATAAATTCTGACCCTAGACTGAATCGTCATTCTCCTATATTCTTAACCTGCGTACCAGTTGATTCATCATCAGTGACCAGCCCAGGTTTTCAGATCCATTCAGCTCTAAATTGTGTCATTCTGAATTTGATTCCTTCGAGCGTGGCACTAGCTAAGGACTCAAACCGGGGACTGGAGGCTTTTTGGGTTGTGATGAATGATGACTTTTATGGTTTTTCACAGGCTGGATTGATTAATCGCCCAATTAATCAGCAAAACTGGAGCCCCTGGAACATTCTTGATTTTAGTCTGGTTCAAGTCTTACAACATTGCTCCAAAATCTAAATCACCTGCTTTCAGAAGAAGAAATGAAGAATAACCAGAACAAAAATATATGCACCTCTCAGTTTGAAAGGAGTACAAATGTAAATATATACAAAATAATATAAATTAGAAAATTCTGCACTCTACATATTTATATTTGTACTCCTTTCAAACTGAGCCAAACAAATCACCTGTTTTTAGAAGAGAAACAATTCCTACCTATTCATCAATATTCATTTTCACTGCACCCAGAGGAGGGGGCGGGTGCACTGCTCATTGCAAAATGGAAAGTCTGCCCTGACTATGAGGCCCCTGACTTTAATTAGAATAAATCTTTTATTAAAAATACATCGGCTTATTCGAGATGATTTGATGATTTAATGATCCAGCATTGTTCAATTTGGTGAATAGATTAGATTATAGGTGAAACATTAATTCTCTTTCTCTTTTTATTTTTAGTCATTTTCATTAATAATAATAATAATAATAATAATAATTTTATTTATTAAAATTAATGAATCTAGTATTTATTTCAGTCCAACAACTTGAGGCGACAGCCCCACTTATTTGCATCTTATATCAAAGTTAATTTTATGAAGCAAGATGATAAATGTTTGGGCAATTTCATTCTAAAGCCTCACCACACAAATCAGAGTTATGTTGGTCTTTACTCGTTGACAAGGAAATCTCACACTCTATCTCAGTAGGGCTCGTGACTTCTGGTGGGGACTGGGGAGGTACTAGAGAGAAGAATTATTGCTACCTACGAGCCTGGTCTTGTTTCAACCGACCAAAAATGGGAGGGTACCAGTAGCATTACCCAAGAAAACTCAAAATTGCCAAAATTCTAGACATACTTCCACGTACAGGATCTATGAACAGATTTTATATAATTCATTTGCCCAACCATGCTTTAAGGTTCAAGTAATTTGATTAATTTGTAAATTTTAATACAATTCAATATATTGGGAAAATAAGAAAGAATCATAACAAATTAAATTCAATGTCCTTGACCTGTAATTCTGTAAATATTTTGAAACCCATGGAACGACCTTTCTTTAGGGTGTGCCTTTGGGACTCACAACCACCCAAAAAAATAAATGAGAATAAAAACCAGCAACAAAGAGAATGGATACAACAGATATGCCACTATAGATGTCCAAAGGGGAAAGACATTGCAGAAGCCTGAAACCAGACCCATGACAATGCAAACAATAAGAACAACCAACACTTCTGCTGAGAAATCCCATGCCAATCCACGAATATAAACTAGGACAAGGAAGATGGATATGCCCACAATGTTGTTCATGAATACCGCACTGTATATCTGCAAAAAAAAAAAAAAATCAATAGAAACTTGAAGTCGATCGTCATTACTGAATCAAAAAGAAAATAAACGGTACTTCTGAATTCTGATCAATGGTGAAAATTGGTTAAATATTGAGTCAAGGGAAGAAACAAACCTCAGAGAACGTTAAAGAAGCAGATCTTTGCTTTTTCTGTCTTGCAGCAGTGATTGCTGACACCGCTTCTCTATAGTTTACAGCCAAAGGCAGAAAAACAAATGAGATGAAGAATGATGGAATATTTGCAGCGGTAGAGAAGCTCTGGGCAGCATCTAGGAGTGGCTCTGAGAGTACGGCTAGAATAGTGGTTCCAAGAAGTAATAGAAATGCAGCTTTAGCGTAAGACCATAATGATTTATCATCAACTGCTATACTTTTATCCTGTCGGTTCACAAGCTTCTCTTGCTCTTCCTCACTACTTTTCTGTACATTGTCATTTTAAAGCTTGATATGGTTCATAACATTTTGAAAAAAAAAAAAAATTAAAAAACAGCAACCTCAGATAAGTTACCTGAGAAGGTTTTCTTGACAAATTCCTCCGGTGATGGCTTTGGTTTTCAGTGGTTTGCTGCGACTCTTGAAGCCATTTTGAAATTCCTCTGACAAACTCGGCTTCATCAATATGGGCATCACCTGAAGTATCAAACTCTTTCATTACTTGCACCGTGAAACCATCCTTAATCAGACCAATCTCTTCAAATTGGATCCCTAAGATCAATGCTCTTAGTTCGGCAGGGGATATGTATGCATCTCCATTCTGGTCAATTTTCTGAAATAACCTATATTTGTGTGCAAGAATGATATATTGACTAGATTTAGAAAACTATAAATTAAGAGAGTTTCATTAATTAAAAATAAAATATATATCAACTAGAAAGTTATATACTCTTTTATAACAGTCATATTAGGCTTTCCATCATTAGTGAGGAGCTTTTGTAGTAGGTTGTCTTGTGCATATTTATGCCACAAATATTCAAGTCTTCTATTCTGGATCCATGGTTGAAATACCTGCAACAAAATTCAATATAGTATAAATTAAGAAAAAATTAGAATTTTAATTTAAATAAATCAATGTTGAGCAAAAACTTTATAATTTTTTATATATATATATATATATTTCAAATGTTTATCATCCTCTTTATAAATCATAGACATCATCACCACTAAAACAGAACATGTTGAGAATTTATAACAGAGAACAAAACCCAACTTGGATTTAATAGTGATGTTTAGATAAGTTTAATTGATTAGGAAAATATATGTAAAATCACAACAAATAAGAATGAACTAGGAAAAATCTCACTATGCCTTAAAAGTTGGAACACAAAACAAATCCTTATAAGTTTTACATTCAACTCAAGGTAGAGTGGAAACGTTACAATTAACAGATAATAAAGGCGAAAGCATGATCAATTTTCAATGAAATTGTACATTAGCACACTAATTAAATCAGATAAGGTTTTTGAAAATGATAAAACAACCTGCTAATTAAAATTTTCATGTTTCTATGATCAACTAATTACCTGATAGAAACAGTAGGAAACAAGGAGAGTAAGGGAAACAACAAGAGAAATTATAATCGCTATACGCTCTCCAGAGGGCATATTGAGCAATTTTGGAAGTTGTACTATGATAAATGGAACCAAGGATAGAAGCATGATCTTTGCAGTATAATTGGTCTCCAGGTCTGTAACAACACCAAAGCCTGCAAACAAACTTTTATAAGATACATTTTTATTATAAGACTCCAAAGTTTCTATAGTATTTAATGACTATAGGCAGAAATTTCTAATATAATGGGAAGTGTTCAATAATGAGTTAATAAATTTCCTAATAGTATATTGTATTTATAAGAAATTATATATAATTATTTTCCTTTGGTGAAAAATAGATAAATAAAGAGAAACTTAAGTTAAAAGAGCAATGCCACAGTTTTAATTCATCTTAAAATGTGATTAATGATCAAAAGAACAAAAATTGTTCTCAAATGGATGATGAGAACAATGAAACAAACCAGTTAAGTGTGATCTTCTTGTAACTGAAATATCTGTTGGCTTTGAATCATTTGAAAGGTCATATTTTCCAACAGCAACAATGGAACCCCAAAGTATAGTTAGCAGCATGACAGTGGATCCAGCCAGCAAGGCCATTCCGATAACAGCCTGTTCTTGAGCAATTTCTATGCTTCCAGAGACTCCAGCCACTGAATATAAAAAAAAAGAAAATCTTTGATGAAATGTTGTTTATAACAAAAAGGGAATTGATTTCAAAATAATCCTGCAATTAATTAGTTCACTTGAATATAAATATCTTTACTGTCAAGAAGCTAGCAAAGGAAATAAATCTGAACCATGAAATGATTTTAGTTCCAAGTAATTTGTTCTATTGAATTACTTGAGATGGACCTAGAGAACCTGAAGTGGCTATGGTAATTTGGTAAGAGTGCACAAAGTGAATGCAAATTTGTTCAGATTGGAGCATGCAAACCCTGTTTGGTTTTGCATTGATAATTTTACAATGTCTTGGTTGGTTGTAATGGGTGTAAACATGAATCTCAAGGCTGGAACTAGACCAATTTACATTGACCAACTTTGAGTGCAAAGTTTGCACTTTTGGAAGTAAGCCTTGATCCTATTTCAATGCAAAAACAGCTGAAAACAAACAAATTTATTTTCATTTTCAGTGCAAAAACATATTCTTATCAAATTCCTGCAAACTGAAATGGAGTGCAAATTTGCTTCGATTTTGCACTCTTACCAAACACAGCCAAAACATTATACAACAATAAGTTGTGACTAAAGAGAGGTGGGGTCAGTCTTAGGCCCTGTTTGTTTTTCGGTAAGTTACTTATCCGGGTAAATGCAATTACATGGGCAAGTTTTTCTTGGGAAACACTTACCCAGGTAAGTGCATTTACCCATGTTCTTTTATTTCCTAGGTAAATAAGGTAATGACTATTTTATCCATAAAAACCCATTAATAAAAGGGGCATTTTTGTCCCATTCAAGTGTTAGTAACTTTCCCCCTAGGTGGGAAACTTATTTATCCACCTAGGAGATGGGTACCAGGAAAATAAACTTTCCCTCGACCCCACATAAATCTGAAAAATGAACATGAGATTCTTGGCCAATGGGAACCAAAATCCCATTGACCAACTTCCCCTTTTCAAAATCCAAAAAAAAAAAAAAACACACCCTTAGTGATTTGTTCAAATATCGACTCATTTCTAAACTTTAGACATAATTGCATATTTTTTGTGTTTGTTTTTCTTTTTTAATTCTCATGTAAAAGTTTTTTATTCCCGAGATGAGACCAAATCAGCCCCCCACAAGATTGTCCCCCACAACATCCCACAACACACGTGAATTGGGAACATCTCCCAATGATAATCCCATAAATGATGATGTCATCATTGGAAGATATTCTCAATACACGACGGGGATGTTCTGTGGGACGTTGTGGGGGGCTGATTTGAACTCTCCCGAGATTGCCTATTTTCCCAACAATACCCACTAAGGCTATGTTTGGTTTGAAGGAAAAGGTAGGAAAAGGAAGGGAAAGGTTGGAAAACCTATACAAGATTTGTAAAAGTTTCTTTACTTTTCCCTTCCTTCCCTACTTTTTCCTTCAAACCAAACACAGCCTAATGTAAGCTGTTAAGAAAGGAATTTCTTCCAAACAATTGCTTCTCAACCTCCATATATTACAGTAAAATTTTGATATGTAGTTTAATTTTGTTTGTTTAAAACAAAACAAATAAAAGTATAGAATAAAAACTATTCCATTACACATAGAACTATATTATTACTGTAATTAGTTACATGTTAACAAATCTAAGTCAACTTAATTTTGTATTAATTTAATGTTCCATATATTTTTAGACCAATCTATGTATTAAAATTCTGTTATAATTATGATAGAGATGGTTAGACTCTCCTTTAATTAATTTCCGGATGTATGGCCCAACTTAGGCATATATAGTTGTACGTTTCTCAAACCAATAACCACACCAATGTATGTGCTGCCAGTCAAATAGATTGAAAAGGCCAAAACTGAAATTGTCATTTAATTCTGGAACCAGGTTGTCCATGGTTTTCAAAATCGGATGGTCAGACTGGAAAAATCGGGAATCAGTCAGGTGACCGGTTCTATTTTACCCCTGAACTGTTATTTCACCAAAAAATCATTGATTTGGTCAGTAAACTGTTGATCTGAGTAGTCGAACTATTTGAATTGTTCATCAGTTTGATCATTTTTTTATTTTATTTTTTTATCAGAATGGGCCATCTGTTCGGTTCGAACGGTTAGATCGTTCTACCCAGGAACTGAACCCCTAACCAGTTCGTTGCCCAGTTCGGTTTTCAAAACCTTGAGGATGTCCCATCTCCCACAATTCTACAAAGCAAAATCTGAAAGCGATTATTGAACAAGAATGCACATGGACTAGGCTTAAACAAACAAAATCACGCCCGAATTTGTAGTCAGTCTCAGTTCTAAAGTGCCAAGAGATTAAGAAATTTAGTGAGCCAAAGTAGAATTAATGTTCAGAACCAAGAGGTCTCTTACTATTAGACAGTTATGCCCTTAGCTCCAATCAGAATGATGTACATTATGACATTTAATGTAAATGAATAAAGTACATATTTGATTCATGTTATTAT
>NW_010729208.1:487783-504752 GCF_000365185.1 Nelumbo nucifera
CAGCCGAGGGAGAGGTCCTCTCTTATCGGGCATTGTATGATCATTATGGGCTGAGAGGTTAAGTGTAAGATCATTGAGGATAATACCTGATGGGCTAATCTTGCATCTGCCCACAGTCCCTGGGTGTTACAAGGTGGCTTGGCCCAGGGACTACTTAGAGTAAGTGTTGGGCCCATAGAGCCCATGTGATGGGTTTTAGGGGGTGCACTGTTCATAACAGTGTATTCAGCCAGGTCTAATAACAAAGGCTTGGCTGAACCTATGTGGCTAATGTGTAAATCAATGTTTGGGTCCCACACCATACAAGGAAGCCCAACTGGGCAACAGTTCGGAAGGCTAAGTGAGTGCATAACTTAATGGGCCTAAAGCCCATTTCGAACTGGGCTGATTTGATCAATTAAATAAGGGGCGAATTATGGGATTGGATTAGCAGATAGGATAGGGTCTTAACCCTATCCACTCATATAGTCCAGATCTAAATGTGATTCAGATCTAGAAACCTCCTAATGAGATTAGGAGGAGAAGAATGATCTAATCTGCAGATAAGATAAGGGTTTACCCTTATCACTTAAAGGGAATTCTGATCCAAATATGATTTGGATCAGCAGCTCCTAATGGGATTAGGAGCTAATCCCTTTAAAATTATAAAAGGAGGAGGGGGCGACAGTCTTTAGAAGACACATTCACATCCTCTTCAGAGCTGAAATTACAGAAGGAGAAATTAAGCAAACCTGCGTAATTCTTTCTTGCCGCCTCCTTCCTGCTGCCACCTCACCTGCCAGTTCGATCTCCAGTTCAGTGGGAGAAATTAAGATTGGATCTTGATATCAGTTTCTTGTGAAGGGACTAATAAGAAGTTGTGCTCACGTGCCGTCCTAATAATTCTTGCGAAGGATTAGGTTCTTGGGAAGAACATTGTTGATTCTGCTCCATTCTGCACTGTGCCATATTCAGTGGGAGCAGTCTTTGGATCCTTCCTTGGGTGTGAACACCTTCGTTAGGAGATATTATTTCTCCGTATCAGGTATATTCCTCTCCATAACTGTTTCTCGACTTCTTGTCTGAACTCTTTGAACCTTTCAAAGGATTCAGACTTATGTCTCATTAGGTACACGTAACCATATCGAGAATAATCATCGGTAAATGTAATGAAGTACATGTGTTGGTTACGAGTCCTAACACTTGGGGGACCACATACATCAGTATGTATAAGGTCAAGTGTGCCTGTACATCTTTCAAGCTTACTGTTAAATGGTCGTTTTGTCATCTTTCCTTGGAGGCAAGACTCACAAGTGGGAAAATCTTCTACAGTTAGAAAATCCAAAGGATCATCATTTACTAGCCTTGTGATTCGGTCAGTACCGATATGGCCAAGTCAGTAATGCCATAGGCACGTGGGACTAACTGTATCACGAGTTCTTTTCTTGGGGTTTTCGACCGACGTATTTTCGGTTAAGTTAGTTTGTAGAGAAGGACGTAGAACATAGAGATCGTTCTCTAGTTCCCCCGCATGCGATGAATTTATTATTTAGTTTAACAGTAATCAAATTACAAAAATAAACAGTATATCCATCAGCAGACAGTTTAGAAACAGTAATCAAATTTCTTCTTAAGTTCTGTACATAAAGACAATCTTTAAGTATGAGAATTCCTTCTCTAAAAACTAATTCTACGGTTCCTATTGCCGCAACTGCAACATTTGCAGTTGTTCCCAAGAAAAGCATCACTTCCCCTTCACTCAACCTTCTGCTAACTTTGAACTCCTACAGTGAATTACACACATGAGTTAAAGCCCCGGAGTCAACACACCAGGACACAAAAGTGACTAACAAATTAGTCTCTATGACACAAGTTTTGAATTTACCTTTCTTAGATTCTAGGTAGGCGGGACAGTTCCTCTTCTAGTGGTCGACCTGCTTGCAGAAGTGACAGGCATCGGATGCCTTGTTTTTCTTCTACTTCTTAGATTTGACAACTTTCTTCTGGGGCTTCTTTGCCTTCCTCTTTTTCTTGCCCAATTTGCTAATTTCAACAAGCATAGCCACAAACTCATCATTTTTTATCAAATCCTCGGCCCTCTGCAACATATTGCTGAGTTCCTGGACACTGACATTCAGCTTGTTCATATTGTAGTTCATTATGAACGGATTAAAGGAAAGAGGCAGAGAATTAAGGATGGCATCCACTTGCGTGGCAAGATCTAGCCCGGATCCAAGGGCTTTAAGCTCGTTGATGTAGCCCATCATCCGAAGACAATGGTCATTAACTTTTTGCCCTTGGACATTTGCGCGATCATGAACAACTTTAAGACCTTCTGCCGAGTAGAACGATTCTGCTCTTCGTACATCGTCTTTAAACTATCCAATATGTCCTTGGCTAGTTCAATCTGATCGAACTGCCTCTGTATTGGATTGTCTAGGGAGGCAATGACATAGTAGCGAGATAGAGAGTTTTTATCCTCCCAATCTTGAAATTCCCTCCTTCGGGCCTCAGAAGCCCTATCAGTTGGACGCTTCGGTGCAAGATTTTTAACTATATTATCCAACTTCTCGGAATTTAAGACCAGCATAAGTTTCTGTACTAGTCGGCATAGTTTGAACCCTTAAGCTTGTTATCGTTAAGCAGGTTAGCAAATTGTCCATAACCTTAGTTTGATTCAAGTTACCTACATAGATATGGATTTTAATCTATGCTCCATTTCCATTTGTTCATCTCTGAGATTTCCCTCCTATCTCAGTGACGAAGATGGCGAAAATGTCTCTGGAAATGTGGGAAATCACATAAGGTGCGTGGAGCCAACTGTTTCAACTACATAACCCCACCACCTTTCTATGACAGATCATATCCACTCATCTTATGAGTTTCCCTTAGGCCTCTGTCAGACAAGGTTCAGAGCCGTTTTCATGTAAACCTTTCTGTCCAGTGAGTGCTAACCCGTCATATTCAGGTTACGCCAAGGTACCGTGAGAGAGTTCCCATTTTCTGGTGAAACCCCTCCCACATTGGTTTATGACGCCCCTATCATCTTATTAAACACTCTGACAGACCCAACAACAAATGGATAGCCCAATTTTATGGTGTGTTTCCTCATTACTAAAGAACCCATCATCGTGCTAATGATGTAAGGCCTTTAGAGAGTCCACCATATGGATCTCCTTATCACATGCATTCATATTTGCTGGAGGGAACAAAATTACGCCCTAGTTAATTTAGGTCAAACCAAAGTGGCTCCCACTGACTTTCATAAAGTCAGATTTATGGTGGCCCAATTCGGCTAGGGTTTCCACACGCGTCCCTTTTCAGGGTTGTGGGGTCCATCATGAAAGGAACGGGTCATCCAATGACCATATGGGACACCATGGCAATGATGTGCATTCAACCATGGTGCGCAAGAGCCACTAACGTATCATCATGGGTCAAGTGTTTATGGCCCATGGTCGCACCACATCAAACATCCACACATCACATGAAATGGAAGAATTGATCCAATTAATTAACTACTGTAAAGCCCATTAATCAGTCTGTTTAAAGTCCATAATATTAACCATTAATATCATCTAGGTATATGGGTTGAGTCGCAGTTAGCAGTTCGGCCCATATAGCTTTTATGTAAAACTAGGCTTTTGTAGTCTTAACCCCTTAAAATTGGGTTTTACAGGTTGGGCCGAATTGGTTCTTCCAATTAAAAATTGATTTCAGACTTGGAAGTGGGATATAACAGGACTGAATACAACCCCTTTCGAACCCTAGATTCGGTCCAAACAGTTTTGGTCCAATCTGGTCCGAAACGGTCCAAAAACAATTTTTAATTCAAGAAACAATTCAATGAAAGATCTGGAAATAAAATTCAAAATTTTTGACAATCAAAAACAGATTTGGACTGTTCGTACAACCTGCAAAACAGAGGTCAATAATTAGGGTTGCAGATTCCCAAACTGCAAAAACGCGGATAGCGAACTCTTCATTTGTAAACCTCCAGCGCCGCCGTCTTGTCAATCAAGAAAATAAGAAAAAACAAAAATCCTATTTCTATTAATTAATTACATTCTTGATTGAATCCTATACATTCAGTCTAGAAAAATAAAAAGAAATTATTATACAGATCAGAATGAATAGAAACTGCAAATAACAGGTGCGTAGACATTCTGCACCAAATTTGATCTTCGAACTCCATGTACAAACAATCCATTAAATCAGAAATAAAATAAGAACAATTCTAAATTAAATTTTAGATTTAACGAAAATTAATTTCAGATCAATCGCCCATACAAGAAACAATTTCTTGAAATAAAACTGCAATCTGCGCAATACCCAGATAGAACAACTTCTACCGAATTGTGCAGGTTCAGATCTGATTTCTTGGTTCAAGATTCGAACCTATGGCTCTGATACCACTGAAAGGAGGGAGAAATCCATCGTATGGACGCCAAGAAAACAACGGAATAGGTGGGTGGATTTCAAAATTTTTTCTCCCTTCAATCAACTGGGAATCGCATTCCCTTATTTTAAAATCAAATATTCAAGGATCTACTCGAACCTAACTAGACCAGATCTGAACCAAAGATCAGGGAAAAGGTTATACTTGATACGGAGAATCAAAATCTCCCAACGTTGGTGTTCACGCCTAAAGAAAGATCCAAGATCTGCTCCCGCTGAAGATGACACAGCGACGATGGGGCAGAACCAGCAGTGTACGTCCTACGTACCGAACTCTTCGCAATAATCCATTGGAGGCTTAGAGCACCGAACCAAATCAGTCTTTCAGTAAAGACTGATCTCAAGAACTAGTTTCTTGATCTTCCCTTCAGAGGAGTTCGAACTAAGCAATAAGGTGGCAGTGGCTGGAGGAGTTCCTAAGGCTAAAAAGTGGCGTGGAAGCAGATTTCAGCTTAGGAAGAAGAGATCCTATCTCAGTTTGCAGAAGTTGTTATTACAAAACCCTAGGTCCAATTCTTGTAATTCAAGATTAGGGTTTACTCCTTTCTTAGTGATTAAGAAATCTCCTAATCCTATCAGGACTTATCCCAATCCAAATCAGTATTTAGATAGGGGTAATGTTAATCCTATCTGCAAATAGGTCAACCCACTCCTGATCTTATCAAGAGGTTACCAAATTCAAATGTGATTTGAATTTGGTCTCCAAGAGTGGATAGGGTTAGAACCGTAATCCTTTAGCTAACCCTAATCCTAGATACGCCCCCTTAAGTGGGTGATCATATCAGCCTAGGCCGAAATGGGCTTTAGGCCTAATAAGTAATGAATGCTCAATAAGTTTTCAAACTGCTGCCCAGTTGGGCTTCTTTAAATGGTGTGGGACCAAGCATTGATTTACACATTAGCCACATGGGTTCGGCCCAACCTTTGTTACAAGGCCTATCCGAATTCACTAGAGAGCCCAATGAACCCCTTGAGCCCATCACATGAACTCTATGAGCCCAACACTTACACTAAGTGATCCTTAGGCCAAGCCATCTTATAAAAACTCAAGGACTGTGGGCAGATGCAAGATTAGGCCATCAGGTGCAATCCTAAATGGCTTTACACTTAACCTCTTAGCACATAATGATCAAACATGGCCCGACAAGAGAGGACTTCTCCCTCGGTTGCAAGGAACAGTGTTGCACTCTCTACTCACATGGATCCCGGGAATTAAAACCATTTGCAAACATTTTGAAACCGTATAAGTATATATATCATATATATAAAATTTACAAAACAAAATTCCAACGATTGAAATCAACAGCCAGTAATTTGGTTTCCATTAGACAAGCCACCCCAACAGTTGGCAGCACACCAGTGTTAGCCTTGGCAGGATAAATCTCCATAGACTTATCCAATGGCTGTGAATGTTCTAAACTAACACGAGTCTCATTAACTGTTCAGTTTAAGGGTCTTACATAGAAATATACCACACAACATGAATCAAACATGTACTTTATTTATTTACACTAAAATTCAAATGTACATAAAAACTGATTGGAGCTAAGGGCATACAAAACTGTCTAACATAAATAAGTAATTATGGTGACAACTGAGGTTCAAAGGGGCATAATAAAGTTGAACTCTCATTAAGATATAGTTACAGATGTGAAACTTAGTTCAATTTGATTATTAATTTTGACAATCAAGGAACTGATTTATATATTGAATGGGAGTGAAGACAGGACTATGAAGAAATTCATATTCTCCTTTTCTTGGATATTATACATGTGTTAAATGGTAGTTTACAAGAATAGGAGCTGAACACCTACAAAAGTTCCCCAACTACTCAATGCATTTTTATCCTAAAAATTCACCCGATAAATGGTGAGAACAAAAGAGGGGGGTATTCAGTTTATGGCTGATGTCTTTGCTTGAGGACAAGCAAAAGCTTAAGTGTGGAGATATTTGATGAACATACAATTTATCTATAATTGCCAAGGTTTTTGCATGGCGTCTTATGCTGGTTTTATTCAATTTTGCCCTAATTTAGCTTAATGACAAGAAAGATTTCAGGAGTAATCAATTCAAGAAAAAGAAGGCAAAAGGTAAGAAAAGAAGGCCAAAAATTACCAAATTCAGTCCAATTCACCCATACAAGAAAGAGAGCATAATTCGGCCCAAGTAGTGCAAGTTAATTCCTTGGGAAAACCTAAGGAAAGAAGCCTAGCAAGGAGAAAATTTCGACCCAGCAAGAGGAGGACCATTCTCAGCCCAAAGAACAACCTAGAGTATAGCTAACATGTGCTAAGAAGGAGCTTAATTGTAGCCCAAATAGTAGCCCAAAGGAGCTAGGGGCGGCAACCCTTAGAAGGTTCTTGAGAGAGCACTCTAGAAGGTTCGAAGGGGGTGTAATACACCCCATTCTAGAGGCTTTAAGAAGGGGCAAGAGTTCCCTTGAAAATCTATATAAGAAGGCCTCTAGAGGGGGGAGAGGGGTTCATTTGCTTGTGTTCAAGGCTCTCCCATCCCTTGGGGTTTGAACACATTGAAGAGAAGAAGAGAGAAGAAGAGCTAGACACAAGAAGGAGAAGAAGAAGGGCTAAAGAAGTTCAAGCTAGCAAGAAGAGAAGAAGGTGAGTTTGAATTTGGGGAATTTTGATTCAAAGTTCTTATGTAATAATTCCTTTTAGTTTCATCTTTCTTTGGTTTGAATTCAGCTTCTTTTGATGTAAAATTTTCTCTCTCCCTCTTCCTTTCTCTCTTGTTGAAATTAAGGCTGTAAAATTTCAGATTAAGTAATAAATTTCTTTCTCAGTCGAATGAATCTGATTTGTTCTTGATGCTTCTTAAATAGAGGGTGATTCTAGATCAGATTAGCCAATTTATCTTTCAAAACTCAGATAAGAATTTTCAGGTTGGCCAATTTGATCTAATGCTAGGAATTCTTAGGGTGCTTGAGAAATACTCTAGGAATTTAAATCTACTACTTAAGAACTGAATTGCATGCAAAGTTAGAGATAACTTGCACAATTCAGTTGGTGATCAATTTAGATTTGAATTGATTCTTTATATGTGTTTGAAGAAATGCATGCATGAATGATTAAATCATTGATAGAGATATAGGGATCATCATTCATGCATATGATAAACATGCACTTGAAAAAGGTTGTTCATGACCTTAGGGTTTCACCAAACCAAGGCTTAATCATGGCCTATTCGAATGACTCAAGTTGATTGATTGCTGAATCTTGAAATTAGGGTTTTATTGCCTACTCTTTTAACTTGAATTGAAAGCATATGAGCCAATGTTTTAGGTAGATTTTAGCTTAAGATTTTAGTTTTAGAATAAAGTTATACTGTGTTGTTAATTAGATAAGAATTGACTAATTTAGTATTGGTAGTTGTTTCCTAAATCCTCGTGGGAACGATACTCTATTCACTACTTTACTACTTGAACGGCTAGTGCACTTGCTAGAATTCGTCAGAGAGATACTCGCCACATTGATCTGATCGAAGGGCCTTAATTTCTCTCCCTAACTGTTTCTCGACTTCTTGTCTGAACTCCTTGAACTTTTCAAAGAATTTAGACTTCTGTCTCATTAGGTACATATAACCATATCGTGAGTAATCATCAGTGAAGGTGATGAAATGCACGTATTGGTTACGAGTCCTAACACTCAGGGGACCACATACATCAGTATGTATAAGGTCAAGCGTGCTTGTACATCTTTCAGGCTTACCGTTAAACGGTCGTTTTGTCATCTTATCTCGGAGGCAAGGCTCACAAGTGGGAAGATCTTCCACGGTTAGAAAATCCAAAGAACCATCCTTTACCAGCCTTGTGATTCGGTCAATACCGATATGGCCAAGTCGGTAATGCCACAAGCACGTGAGACTAACTATATCACGAGTCCTTTTCTTGGGGATTTCGACCGACGTAGTTTTGGTTAAGTTAGTTTCTAGAGAAGAATGTAGAACATAGAGACCGTTCTCCAGTTCCCTACAGGCGATGAATTTATTGTTCCTTTTAATAGTAATCATATTACTAAAATAAACAATATATCCATTAGAACACAGTTTGAAAACAGAAATTAAATTTCTTCTTAAGTTTTGTACATAAAGACAATCCTTAAGTACAAGAATTCCTTTTCTAAAAACTAATTCTACGGTTCCTATCGTCATAGCTGCAACACTTACAGAAGTCCCCAAGTAAAACGCCACTTCCCCTTCACTTAGCCTTCTGCTTACTTTGAACCCCTGTAGTGAATTACACGCATCAGTTGAAGCCCTGGCAGAACACAGAAGTAATTAACAGATTAGTCTCTATGACACAAGTTTCGAAATTACCTTTCTTAGATTCCAGGTGGGCATGACAGTTCCTCTTCCAATGGTCGGCCTACTTGCAGAAGTGACAGGTATCAGATGCCTTGTCTTTCTTTTGCTTCTTAGATTTCATGACCCTTTTCTGGGGCTTTCTGTTTGGCCTCCTCTTCTTGCCTGATTTGTCAGGTTCAACAAGCATGGCTATCGGCTCATCCTTCCTAATCAGTTCTTCGGCTCGTTGCAACATATTGCTGAGCTCTTGAACGCTAACATTCAACTTGTTCATATTGTAGTTCATAATGAACGGATTGAAGGATGAAGGCAAGGAGTTAAGAATGACATCTATCTGTGTGACCAGATCTAGCCTAGATCCAAGGGCCTCCAGCTCGTTTATGTAACCCATCATCCGAAGACAATGGTCATGAACTTGTTGCCCCTTGGTCATCTACGCGGTCATGAATTACTTTAGGACCTTTTGGCGAGTAGAACGGTTCTGCTCTTCGTACATAGTTTTTAGACTATCCAATATGTCTTTGGCAAATTYGATCTGATCGAACTGCCTCTGTATCGGATTATCTAAAGATGTTATGATATAGCAACGGACTAGGGAGTTTTTCTCCTCCCACTCTTGGTGGTCCCTCCTACGGGCTTCTGAAGCCCTGTCTCCAGGACGTTCCGATGCAAGATTCTTTGCCACTTTATCTAATTTTTTTGAAGTCAGGACCAACATAAGGATTCTGTACCAGTCGGCATTGTTTGGGCCCTTAAGCTTATTATAATCGAGAAGCTTTGCAAATTGACAGTTTGCCATTTTCTAGTAAAACAGCAAAATGTCAGTCCACAACTTTAGTTTGATTCATGTTACTTACATAGATATGGCTTTTAATCTATGTTCCATTTCCATTTGTTCTTCTCTGAGATTTCCCTCCCATCTCAGTGACGGAGACTATAAAATGTCTTTGGAAATGTGAGAAATCACATAGGGTGCATGTAGCCAACTGTTTCAACTGCATAACCCCACCACCTTTCTGTGAAGGATCACATCCACTCATCGTATGAGTTTTTCCTTTGGCCTCTATCAAACAAGGTTCAAGCCATTTTAGGGTAAACCTTTCTGTCCAGTGAGTGCTCACCCATCATATTCGGGTTACGCCAAGGTACCGTGAGAAAGTTCCCATTTTCTGGTGAAGCCCCTCCCACATCGGTCTATGACGCCCTTATCATCTTATGAAACACTCTGACAAATCCAACAGCAAATGGGTAGCCCAATTTTATGGTGCGTTTCCTCATTACTTAAGGACCCATCATCGTGCTAATGACAGAAGGCCTTTAGAGAGTTCATCACATGAATCTCCCTATCACATGCACTCATATTTGTTAGAGGGAACAAAATTTACGCCCTAGTTGATTTAGGTCAAACCAAAGTGGCTCCCACTGACTTTCATGAAGTTAGATTTCTGGTGGCCAAAAATCGGCTAGGGTTTCCGCACACGTCCCTTTTCAGGGTTGTGGGGCCCACCACGAAGGGAGAGGTTATCCAATGACCGTAAGGGACACCATGGCAATGATATGCATTCAGCCATGGTATGCGCAAGAGCCACTATCGTATCATCATGGGCCAAGTGCTTATGGCCCATGGTCGCAGCACATCAAACATCCATACATCACATGAAATGGAAGAATTGATCCAATCAATCAATTGCTGTAAAGCCCATTAACAAGCCCATTAAAAGTCCATAATGTTAACAATTAACATTATCTAGGTATATGGGCTGAATGGCAGTTAGCAGTTCAGCCCATATATTTTTCACACAAAAGTGGGCTTTTGCAGTTTTAACTCTTTAAAACTGGGCTTTACAGGTTGGGCTGAATTGACTTTTACAATTGAACATTAGTTTCAAACCTGAAAGAGGGAGAAAACAGGACTGAAAACAGTCTCCTTCGAACCCTAGATTCAGTCAATACAGTTTTGGTCCAATCTGGTCCGAAACGGTCTGAAACTAATTTTCAATTCAAGAATCAATTCAAGAAGGATCTGAAATTAATAATTTTGATTATAAACATTCACAAATCAGACATGGGACTGTTCGTACCAAATCCACCTGCAAAATAGAGGTTAGAACGCAGGGTTGCAGTTTCATAAACTGCAAAACGCATATTGCGATAGCGATATCTGCGAACCTCCAGCACTGCCGCCAACTTCAATCAAGAAATAAAAAAAAAAACAGAAAACCTAATTTCTATTAATTAATTACAACTTGATTGAATCCTATACATTTAGTCTAGAAAAATAAAAAAAATTATTTACAGACCGAATGAATAGAAACTGCTAAAAGAATGCGTAGACATTCTGCGCTGAATCTGTATCTCGATCTCCAGGTATGAACATCCCAAGTGTTGGACAGTTTTTGTATACCCTTACCTTTAATCAGTTCTGATGTACTTTTGATATTTAATGTAAATAAATAAAGTACACGTTTGATTCATGTTGTGTGGTATACTTCTGTGTAAGACCCTAAAACTAAACACTTAATGAGACTTGTGTTGGTTTTAAATGTTCACAGACGTTGGACAAGTCTGGGGACATTTATCCTACCAAGGCTGACACTGGTGTGCTGCCAACTGTTGAGGTGGCTTGTCTCAGCCGACAGGGTGAGACCCAAGGCACACGCAGTGTATGATTATTTGAACCCTTGAACCGGACCAGATTTCCAGTATTGCCCTGGACCTTGGAGATTGATAGGCAAAACTGGAAAGTTACACTTGACCCCTAGACCCGATTATGGTACTGCACTAGGTGTCGGATTGGGCTGACTTTGATATGCCAATCAATGAAATCCTTAGCGGGGGTCAAAACCTGGGATATCATATATATAAATTTTGCAAAACAAAATTCCAACGATTGAAATCAACTGCCGGCAATTTGGTTTCCATCAGAGAGAGTGCATTCCTGATCATACCTTTGTCCGACAAAAGGGCTGATCCTGTCACTACGATCACCCACTCAGATGAATTCCCAGACTGCCCCAACATGCCCAGGTTTTGACCCCCGCTAAGGATCTCACTGATTGGCATATCAAAGACAGCCCAATCCGACATCTAGTGAAGTATCATAATCGAGTCTAGGGGTCAGGTGTAACTTTCCACTTTTGCCCATCTATCTCTAAGGTTCAGGGCAATACTGGAAATCTGGTCCAGTTCAAGGATTCGAGTAATCCCATACTACATGTGCCTTGGGTATTACCCTGGTGGTCGAGACAGGCCATCCCAACACTTGGTGGCACACCAGTATCAGCCTTGGCAGGATAAATCTCCCCAGACTTATCCAATGGCTGTGAACATTTAAAACTAACACGAGTCTCATTAAGTGTCCAGTTTTAGGGTCATACACAGAATCATACCAAACAACATGAATCAAACATGCAYTTTATTTATTTACACTAAATATCAAAAGTACATCAAATCAGATTGAAGCTAAGGGCATACAAAAATGTCTAACACCCACGCCATACAAAGAAGCCCAACTGGGCAGCAGTTTGGAAGACTATTGAGCACTTATTACTTAATGGGCCTAAAGCCCATTTCAAACTGGGCTGATTTGATTAGTCACAAAAAGGGGGCGGATCTGAGATTAGGATGAGCCTCAAAGCTTATCTAATCTGCAGATAAGATTAAGAAGAGTCCTAATCCAAATATATATTTGGATAAGGGCAATTCCTGATTTGATTAAGAGGTTTTCTTAATCATTAAGCAAGTGGAGAAAACCCTAATTCGAATTACAAGAATTCGAACCCAAGGGAATTCGTAGAAAACACACCTGCATTCTAAAAATTAGATCTCAGAAACCCTAGAGGAGAAAAGCAGTTCGCCACTTTCTTTTCTAGTTCTCTTCTCCATTAGTCGACGCCAACCACCACTAGTTCGGTTTCTCTGTGAGGGAAAGATCAAGAAAGAGTTCTTGATATCAGTCTTTGTTGAAAGGCTGATTTAGTTCGGTGCTCATTGTTTCTAGAGGATTCTTGTGAAGGATTCAGTGCGTAGGACGCACTTTGCTGGTTATGTTCCATAGTTGTTGTGTCATCTTCAGCAGGAGCAGATCTGGGTGTCTTCTTTGGGCGTGAACACCAACTTTGGGAGATATTATTTCTCTAGATCAGGTATAATCACTTCCTTCTCTTTTGGTTCAAATCTGGTTTGGTTTGGTTCAAGTAAGATCCTTGAATTTGATTCTAAAATCAGGGAATGCGATTCCTAGTTGGAAGGAAGGTAGGAAATTTTTGAAATTCGCCCACCCATTCCGCAACCGTTTTGGCGTCCATACGATGGATCCTACCATCCCTTTCAGTGGTATCAGAGCAAAAGGTTCAAATCTTGAACCAAAAGATCAAATCTGAACCTATGCAATTCGGTAGAAGCTGTTCTATCTGGGTATTGCACAATTTGCTTTTTTTACTTCAAGAAACTATTTCTTGCTGAGGGCGATTGATCTGAAATTAATTTTTGTTAAATTTGAAATTTATTTAGAATGGTTCTTTATTTATTTATTGATTTAATGGACTGTTCGTACATGGAGAGTGAAGCGCAGCCTTGGCGTAGATTGTCTACGCATTCCTTTTGTGTAATTTCTATCAATTCGGTCTATAAAATAATTTTTCTTTTTATTTTTCTAGATTGAATGTATAGGATTCAATCAAGGATGTAATTAATTAATAGAAATAGGATTTCTGTTTTTTTTATTTTATTTTCTTGATTGGAGAAGACCGCGGTGCTAGAGATTTGCAGATGGAGGGATCGCATTTAGTGTTCTATAGTTTATGAAACTGCAACCCTAGTGACTACCTCTGTTTTGTAGGTGGTGCGAACAGTCCATGACTGATTTTTTATTGTCTAAAATCAAAAATATTAATTTCAGATCTTTCCTGAATTAATTCTTGAATTGAAAATCAGTTTCGAACCATCTCGGACCAGATTGGACCAAATCTATTTGGACCGAATCTAGGGTTTGAAAGGGGACTGATTTCAGTCCAGATTTCTCACACTTTCAGGCCCAAATCTGATGTTAAATTGCAAGAATTAATTCGGCCCAACCTGTAAAGCCCAGTTTTAAAGAGTTAAAACTGCAAAAGCCCACTTTTGTGAGAAAAGCTATATGGGCCGAACTGCTAACTGCTATTCAGCCCATATACCTAGATGATATTAAGTGTTAATATTGTGTTCTTGTTGGGTTGATTAATGGGTTTTGCAGCTAGTGATTGATTGGATCAATTCTTCCATATCATGTGATGTGTGGATGTTTGATGTGTTGCGACCATGGGTCATAAGCACTTGGCCCATGATGTTACATTAGTGGCTCTTGTGCACAACATGACTGAATGCACATCATTGCCATGTTGTCCCATAAGGTCATTGGATGACCCCTTCCTTGAATGGTGGGCCCCACAACCCTGAAAAGGGTCACGTGCGGAAACCCTAGCCGATTTAGATCCACTAGAAATCTAACTTTATGAAAGTAAGTGGGAGCCACTTTGGTTTGACCTAAATTAGAACTAGGGCGTAATTTTGTTCCCTTCGGTAATATGAGTGCATGTGATAGGGAGATATACATGATGGACTCTCTAAAGGCCTTCCATCATTAGCACGATGATGGGTCCTTTAGTAATGAGGAAACGCACCATAAAATTGGGCTATCCATTTGCTGTTGGGTCTGTCAGAGTGTTTCATAAGATGATAGGGGCGTCATAGACCGATGTGGGAGGGGCTTCACCAGAAAATGGGAACTCTCTCATGATACCTTGGCGTAACCTGAATATGATGGGTGAACAATCAATGAACAGAAAGGTTTACCTGAAAACAACTCTGAACCTTGTCTGACAGAAGCCAAAGGGAAATTCATACGACGAGTGGATGTGATCCGTCACAGAAAAGTGGTGGAGTTATGCAGCTGAAACAGTTGGGTCCACGCACCATATGTGATTTTCCACATTTCTAGAGACATTTCGCCGTCTCCGTCACTGAGATAGGAGGGAAATCTCAGAAATGAACAAATGGAAATGAAACATAGATTAAAAGCCATATCTATGTAGGTAACATGAATCAAACTAAGGTTGTGGACTAACGTTTTGTTATTTTACCAGAAAATGGCAAACGGACAATTTGCTAAGTTGCTTGACGACAACAAGCTTAAGGTACCCAATTATGTTGACTGGTACAGAAACCTTATGCTGGTCCTGGCTTCAGAAAAACTGGATAAGGTGGCTAAAAATCCTGCTCTGAATCGTCCAAAGACAGGGCTTCTGAGGCCCAAAGGGGAGAATACCAAGAATGGGAGGATAAAATCTCCCAGGCCCGCTGCTATATCATAGCCTCTTTGGACAATCTGATACAGAGGCAGTTCGATCAGATCGAACTCGCTAAAGACATATTGGATAGTCTGAAGACTATATACGAAGAGCAAAATCGTTCTTCTCGACAGAAGGTCCTGAAACAGTTCATGACCGTGCAGATGACTAAGGGGCAGCAAGTGCATGACCATTGTCTTCGGATGATGGGCTACATAAACGAGCTGGAGGCCCTTGGTTTCAGGCTAGATCTAGTCACATAGATCGATGCTATTCTCAACTCTCTGCTTCTGTCCTTCAACCCGTTCATTATGAATTATAATATGAACAAGCTGAATGTCAGCGTCCAAGAGCTCAGCAATATGTTGCAAAGAGTTGAGGAATTAATAATGAAGGATGAGCCGATAGCCATGCTTGTTGAAGCTAGAAAATCTGGCAAGAAGAGGAAGGCAAAGAGGAAACCCCAGAAGAAGGCCACCAAATCTAAGAAACAAAAGAAAGACAAGGCATCTGGTGCCTGTCACTTCTACAAGCAGGCTGACCACTGGAAGAGGAATTGTCCTGCCTACCTGGAATCTAAGAAAGGTACTTTTGAAACTTGTGTCATGGAAACTAATTTATTAGTGATTTCTGTGTCCTGGTGTGTTGACTCCGGGGCTTCAACTCATGCATGTAAGTCACTGCAGGGGTTCAAAGTWAGCAGAAGGCTGAGTGAAGGAGAGGTGACACTTTAATTGGGGACTTCTGCAAGTGTAGCAGTTACGGCGATAGGAACTGTAGAATTAAATTTTAGAGAAGGGATTCTTGTACTGAAAGACTGTCTTTATGTGCAAAATCTAAGAAGAAATTTGATTTCTGTTTCTAAACTGTGTGGATGGATATACTGTCTCTTTTAGTAATGTGATTACTATCAAAATGAACAACAAATTTATCGCTTGCGGGGAACTGGAGAATGGTCTCTATGTTCTACATCCTTCTCTATAAACTAACTTAACCGAAACTACGTCGATCAAAATCCCCAAGAAAATGACTCGTGACATAGTCAGTCAAACGTGCCTATGTTAGGACCTGCAACCAACACGTGTATTTCATCACCTTTACCGATGATTTCTCATGATATGGTTACGTGTACCTAATGAGACGTAAATTTGAATCTTTTGAAAAGTTCAAAGTGTTCAGACAAAAGGTCGAGAAACAGTTAAAGAGAGAAATTAAAGCCCTTCGATCAGATCAAGGTGATAAGTATCTCTTTGACGAATTCAGGGACTACTTGAAGGCCAAGGGGATTATCTCACAGTTGGCTCCTCCTGCAACACCCCAGCTTAACGGTGTTTCAGAGAGGAGGAATATGACATTGTTAGACATGCTCCGGTCACTTCTCACATGCTCAGAATTGCCCACATCATTTTGGGGATATGCGTTAGAGAATGCAATTTACGTGCTGAATCGGGTTCCAACCAAATCGGTTCCAAAAACTCCATACGAACTATGGACCGGAAAGAAACCAAGTGTCAGACACTTGAAGATTTGGAGTTGTCCTACGCACATTAAAAGAATGAGTGCGGGCAAGTTGAAATCCAAAACTAGCCGTTGCTTATTTGTAGACTACCTGAAGGATTCAGTGGGTTATCTTTTCTATGACCCAAGTGAGCAGAAAGTGTTCTACAGTCGAAATGCCCTGTTCTTAGAGACGGATTATATCTTGAACATGAAGGGGAGGAGAGATCCATCCTATGGACGCCCAAAGATTGCGGAATAAGGGGCGAATTTCAAAAATTTTTCTCGCCCTTCAACTGGGAATCGTATTCCCTATTTAGAAAATCGTATTTTCAAGGATCAATCTTGAACCATAAACTGAACCAGATCTGAACCAAAAATAATGGGAG
>NW_010729208.1:531692-560604 GCF_000365185.1 Nelumbo nucifera
GTTGGGCCCATAAAGCCCATTCGATGGGTTTCAGGGGGTGTACTGTCTTTAACAGTGCATTCGGCCAGGCCTTGTAACAAAGGTTGGGCCGAACCCATGTGGCTGATGTGTAGATCAATGCTTGAGTCCCACGCCATACAAGAAAGCCCAACTAGGCAGCAGTTAGGATGGTTAAGTGAGCACATAAGCTTAATGGGCCTAAAGCCCATTTCGAACTGGGCTATTTATTTATTTAAAGGGGCGAATTCTGAGATAGAATTAGCAGATAGGATAGGGTCAATATCCACTCAGAGAGTCCAGATCTAAATGTGATTCAGATCTGGAAACCTCCTAATGAGATTAGGAGAAGGTCCACTCAGAGAGTCCATATCTAAATGTGATTCAGATCTGGAAACCTCCTAATGAGATTAGGAGAAAACTAATCTAATCTGCAGATAAGATAAGGGTTTATCCCTATCACCTAAAGAGAGGTCTTATCCAAATCTATTTGAATAAGCTGCTCCTAATTGGATTAGGAGCTGATCTTTTAGGTTAACAAAAGGAAGGATGCGGCAGTCTTTTAGAAAAAACATCAGATTTTCTTTAGTGCTGAAATCACAATAAGAGAGAATTCTGCACCCTACGAATACTCTCTTGCCGCCTCCCTGTTCTTGCCACCTTGTTTGCCAGTTCGATCTCCAGTTGTGGGAGAAGTCAAGATTGGATCTTGACATCAGTTCTTGGAGGAAGAATTGATAGGAAGTTGTGCTCACGTGCCATACTGCTGATTCTTGCGAAGGACAGAGTTCTTGGAGAAGAACACTGCTAATTCTGCTCCATCCTGCACTGCGCCATCTTCAGTGGGAGCAGTTTTTGGATCCTTCCTTGGGCRTGAACACCTTCGTTGGGAGATACTACTTCTCCGTACCAGGTATAATTCTCTCCTACTCCTTTTGGTTCAGATCTAGTTCAGTTTATGGTTCAAGAATGATCCTTGAAAATACGATTTTCTAAATAGGGAATGCGATTCCCAGTTGAAGGGAGAGAAAAATTTTTGAAATTCGCCCCCTAATTCCGCAATTTTCGGGCGTCCATACGATGGATCTCTCATCCCTTCAAGATCTCCATTCAGGAATGCAGTTTTGACATCCATCTGCCAAATCTTGTAGTCATGGTACGCTGCTACAGCTAGTAGGATCCTAATGGATTTAAGCATGGCCACGGGCGAAAAGGTTTCCTCATAATCGATRCCTTCTTTCTGAGTATACCCTTTCGCCACCAGACGAGCTTTGTAGGTCTCAATCCTGCCATCGGGGCCATTTTTCCTCTTATAGATCCATTTGCAACCAATTGCTTTTACCCCGGAGGGCGGATCTACTAGAGTCTARACYCCATTGGTCTCCATCGAGTCCATCTCAGCTCTCATGGCCTCCACCCACTTCTGGGAATCTATGTCTAACATAGCCTCTGCGTAAGTTACGAGATCCTCCTCGCTAGTCAAGGCTTCCACCATGTAACTATCCTGGTCATAACCATATCGAACTGGTGGCCTAGATACCCGAGTGAATCTTCTAGGTTGGTCACTACCTGGAACCTATGGGACATCTCCCACTGCTCCTGAGCTTTCCTCATCAAGAACTATTTCCTGACGATGGGTGTCTAGGATGTATTCGGTTTCTAAGAATTGGGCGTTTCGACTACAGAACACTTTCTGCTCACTTGGGTCATAGAATAGATAACCCACCGAACCTTTTGGGTAGCATATAAATATGCAACGACTGGTTTTGGATTCCAACTTGTCCGCACTTGTTCTTTTAACGTGTGCAGGACAACCCCAAATCTTCAAGTGTCTTATACTTGGCTTCCTTCCGATCCATAGTTCATATGGAGTTTTCGGAACTGATTTGGTTGGAACCCGATTCAGCACATAGATAGCAGTCTCTAATGCGTATCCCCAAAAGGATGTGGGTAATTTTGAACGTACGAGAAATGACCGGACCATGTCCAACAAGGTCCTATTACTCATTTCTGAAACACTGTTGAGTTGAGGTGTGGCAGGAGGAGCTAATTGTGATACTATCCCGTTGAATGAATCAATACTTCAATCCAGATGCAAAAAATGCACAAAAAAATGGATAAAACCAAAATTGGATTAATGAACTATTGTGAACGAATGAATTAATGAAATCAAGGAATAATCAAAGTAGAAATGAATGAATCAATTAGGTGAGAAATAAAAAGAATAGAAATGAATGAAYGAGTGAAGGAAAGAAGGAAAGAAATAGGTGGGTATAGGAGACTCTATTAGAGCTGAGCTTCTAGCGGCAATACAAGGTATTCATATTGCAGACCAGTTAGGAGTACAGAATTTGGTTATTGAAGGACTCCAAAGTTGTTGTTGGCTGGCTAAAAAATCCAGCTTCAGTTATTTGGTGCTACAGGGAGCATATGAGGAAAGCTGATTGGTTTTCAAGGAACATGACTGTTAATTATCAGTGGGTGGGTAGAACAGCTAATACCATAGCAGATAGGTTAACTAAACAAGGGGTATCAAGGGAACATTTATTCTGGGAAGCACTGTAAACTTTCTTTTCCTAGTCTGGGGTAGTACTTTGTTGTTATTGTTGTGGAGAGGTACCAGCCCGTGCCTCTCCTTTGGGCAGGCGGTATTCTAATATCAAAAAAAGAATGGGGTTGATTTAGTTTCCAAGTGGTTCTTGTGTTTACAAGTTTCTATTCAGAATCTCAGATTTAATAGGTTTAGGGTTTAAGTGGTTGAAATAAGAGGAAGTGATCGAGAAAGATGGAATTCTGGCAAGGGATCAGGCTGTTGTAGTTCACTGGGGTTGAAATTCTGGCAGTGATGCAAAAAGATGGTGGGAGGTTCTCTAGAAGATGGAAGGAAGGAATGACAGTTCAGGGGTGAACGCTGAGCTCCCAAAAGTCCCTTGAATAGGAGGGACAGGTGGAACAATTAGACAGGTACAAATCAAAAAAGAGGGGGTTTGAACCGAGGCATGTTGGTCTAAGTGGTCATGTACCAACACAGTAATTAAATGYGTCGGTAGATCACTCAAATCTCAATACCTCTTCTATCCCAAGATTTSAATTTAAAAAGGCCAAGGGGCCCTTTTATTGATGCTAATAAAGGAGAGACACATGAGTGACTTAATATACATATGTTTGGGGAAAGTAAAGGTATGATAGATGGAAGAAAACATCCACCATCATCTTCAACGAGCTCTTTAGCTCGTAGTTGCAACTCAAGCATAGGTTATCCCTTAAATAGCTATCTCCAGTGGGTACAAGTTAAGAAACCCAAGGAGTGTAAATCGAAGGGGTCCAAAGTATATAAATGATGGGGACTGCTCAAACAATAATAGCAGTGAAGAGTCAAACGGGATTGATATAGTGATACTAGCCAATGTTGATTTGCAAACAAACTTCAATATGATGAATGAACCTAATTTCAATATAGAAATCTTATTTGTAAAGGAAGAAAAGACTAAGTCCATACAAGCTTCTAAAGCCGAGGAAGGGCAAAGGGTTAAAACAGACGCTCATTCTGTTACGCAAGCCAAAACCCTCATTGTCAAGTGAGCTAACCCGAGAAAGCAGTGTGGTCTATGGGAGGGCATGTTTATATGGGGTTAGTTTGTATGGATGTAGGTAAGTCGAGTGGGATTCATCTGAATAGGCTCCCAAGGTGAAATGGATTTTGGTTGAAACAAATCAACGTGAGTTTGCTTAGAATTGGTTCAGATTGGTTTGGTTGGATCTAGTAAAGTTGCAACAGATGGTATGATCCTAATAGGTGTTGGTGAGTAGAATGTCCTTTGCTTTAAAGGGTTTAGATAAATGGAGGTAATTCTTGTGCTAGTGACATTGCAACTTTGTTGTAACTAGTCTCATTGGATGGAATTACATAGGAGTTCAAAGGACCTTGGTATGTTATGTTGCAAGAATGTTATCGTAAAGTAGGGAGAAATTGTTATTGGATTTGTATCAAAAGAAAAAAAAAAAAAAAAAAAAAAAAAAAAAAAAGAGGTTTGGACAAGGATAGATGAGATCATTAACCTTTTTCTTGTTCTTTAGCTAACTAAATCATTCATTTTTCTTTCATTCATTTCTACATTGATTCACATTCATCAATTCCTTCATTTACATCAATTCATTCATCATCATTCTCGCATTATGCATGCACTCATTAATGAGAATGCATGATTGAAGCCGTATGAATGAATGCATGCATGAGTGAATGGATGCTAGAATGCATGAATGCTGAGGCAAGAATACTTTAATGAATGAACACATAAATGCAATCATGAATTCATGAATAATGAATGAATTAATGCTTCAATGCAGGTTCATAAAAGGAATAGATAAATGCATAATTGAATGAATGATTTTTTGTGAATGAACTCAGGAATGAATCGAAGTAGAAATGAATGAATCAATTAAGTATGAAACAAAGAAGAACAAAATGAATGAATGATTGAAGGAAGGAAGAAAGAAAAGAAACATAGCAATAAAACAAATAATAAGAACGGAAGAGAAGTCTTGGTGAATGGGGTTGGATTAGGTTCCAACGGTTCTTGTGTTTAGTTGTTTCTATTCAGATTAAATAAGTTTAGGGTTTTAAGTGGTTGAATAAGAGGTGTTAGGCAGTTCACAAATGGTGGTCTGTACTCTGACCCGAAGTCTAACGGATTGACTAAATGGCTGAACCAGAAAAGGGGGAAAGAAGGAGGAAGAGAAAGTGGTCGGACCCTGAAGGGGCTGCCTACATACCCTCAGGAGAGGGATCAGGCCACAATAGTTTACCGGGGTTTGAATTTCTGCAATGATGGTGAAAGATGGTGGGCTCACAAAAGTCCCCACTATAGGTGATGAAGGGTGCTTTAGATGGAAGGAAGAAAAGAGAGCACTGACGGTTTGGAGGTGTGAGCTCACAAAAGTCCCTTCAACTAGATGGGCAGGTGAAAGAATTAGATTGGTCTAAACCAAAATAGTGGGGTTTGAACCGATGCATGTCACTTTATGTGATCACGTGCAATTAAATGCACTAGTAGATCACTCAAAACCTAATAGCTCTACTATCCAAAGAGCTGAAGTTAAAATGGCCTAAAGGCCCTTTTATTGATGCTAATAAAGGAAAAACACGAGTGACTTAATATATACGTGTTTGGGGAAAGTAAAGGTATGATAGATGAAAGAAAACATCCATCATCGTCTTCATCGAGTTGTTTAGCTAGTAGTTGCAACTCAAGCGTAGGTTGATAACTCTGCATTTTGATGCCTTAAGGGCATCATTTCAGGGGTATTTTCGGCCTTAGAGTAGTCAAATTGTGTCCTTTTCCCAGTTAATTTCAATGTTGTGACCTCTGAGGGTCTTTGTGCAAATTCTATGCAAAACTGTGAAGGTTTCATGGCTGAATTACAGTTTTTGGGAAGCTGGTGTGAAGTCCAACTGAGAGAGAGGGTGTTTTTGTGAAAAAATGAAAACAAGAGGGCGTCTCCTATCCGCTAAACCCAGAATGGCGCTCCTCCTTAGCAAACCCTAGCAAACCCTAGAACGCCTTTTAACCCATTCTTTTCATCCTTAGCAAACCCTAGCCACCCTTAGCTGTTTAATTTCCACCCTCTACCTCTTCCAATCTCCACCATTCATTCTAGGGCACTCTCTTTGTAACTTTTAAACCCTAGGGTGCCACCTAACTTCTAATCCTCACCATTCAGCCCCTAACCACTAGATCTCAGCCCTCCATTCCATCCTCTATCTCAGCCATCCACTCTAGGGCACCACCCACTCTTTCTAATCTCCACCTTTCAACCCTAGGCGCCTGAATCCTCACCATCCATTTCTGGGCACCCAAATCTCAACCCTACATAATATTGGGCACCCTCTTCTTTTCTTCTCAGCCTTAGGATCAACCCAGAACCATCCAACCCTTCATTAGAAACCCTAGGGCACCCATATCTTTGCTAAAACCTAGTTGTCGCCCCCTTCTTTCTCTCTAATCCAGTTGTATCCACCCTTCTCTATAAAAAAGACCCAAGGGCTCTTAAGAAAGGGTTGGATTCTGCTCCCAGGTAAGACTAAAGGCTGATCTTGAGAAGTTCAAGGGTAAAGGAAGGGGAGGACGCCTAGGCAAGAGGAGTTCCTACTTGCAATTTGCCAAAACCACTACTGCCACCTCTGGATTCGGATCCCAACCATTAGCTTTAGTTTTAATTTACGTTCTTTCATTTCCAGTTCTGTTTCTTTCTTTCTGCAATTTTCTTTCATTTTGTTTAATTTTCGTTTACTTGTTTGTAGATCTAGAATTCGGCCAAGTAAGACGGTAGGCCTAGCTCGAGAAGTTCGAGGGTCAAAGGAGAGATCCAAAGACTGCTACCTCTAATCAGATTATAGATTCTTTATTTCGTTTCTTTCGTTTATTTATTTATTTTTCTGCACTTTTAATTTTCAGCAATGTTCGAATTCTATTTTATTCCAATTTAATTAATTAATTTATGTATTTCTGCAACTCCCAATTGTGTTTTCTTTCCCGGGTCTAAGTAAATAACGATTTTTCCCTTGCTTCCCTATGGATACAACCCGTTCTCATCATTTTACTATGTTTGTAATTGTTTGAGAATCAGAAAAAATTTTACAAATATTAAAACTGGTGTTCCGAAGTGGTTAACGACACGCTTCGGATCACTCCATAGGTTCTGCCTCAAATAGCTATCTTCAAATAGTACATGTTAAGAAATCAAATCAGTAATTGTCAAGTAGAAGAAACCACAGAGGTGTAAAACAAAAAGGCCTAAAGCTTTTAGATGATGGGGACTGCTCAAATGACGAGTGTAGTGAATAGTCAAATGGGACTTATAGAACTCAATATCTTGAACGAAACTAGTTTGTTTGATTTGCAAACAAACCTCAATATCTTGAACGAAACTAGTTTCAATATAGAACTCTTATAAAAACATTTTGGCAAAAGCATTGGAAAATAATGGTAGCCATCGAGGAAGACAAAGAAAGCAGACATCTAGAAGTCAAAGAATATGAGGATGGATTTTAGACAAAGGTTGACAATTAGTTTGAGGAGATTTAATAATTTGGTGGACACCCTTCAACTTAAAGAGATCCTATTACTACATAGCAATTTCACTTGGTCCAACCTCCAAGCAAACCCAATTTTCTCTAAATTAGATAAATTCATGTTCTCTCTAGATTGGGAAGAATATTGAGGTAGACTGAATGAATGAATGAATGATTGAAGGAAGGAAAGAAATAGAGTAATAAAACAAAAAATAAGAACAAAAGAGAGGTCTTGGTGAATGGGGTTGGATCAGGTTCCAAGTGGTTCTTGTGTTTAGTGTTTCTATTCAAATTTAATAGGTTTAGTGTTTTAAGTGGTTGAAATACAAGGTGTCAGGCAGTTCGCAAATGATGGTCTGTACTACGACCCAAAGTCTAAGAGACTGGCTAGACGGCTGATCCAGAAAAGGGGGAATGAATGAGGAAGAGAAAGTGGTCGGACCCTGAAGGGGCTGCCAACTTACCCTCTAGCGAGGGATTAGGCTGTTGTAGTTCACTGGTGTTGGAATTCCGACAATGATGGAGAAAGACGATGGGTGGTTGTATAGGAGATGGAAGATGATTTAGATGGAAGGAAGAAAAGAGAGCATTGACGGTTCGGAGGTGAATGATGAGATCCCAAAAGTCTCTTGAACAGGAGGGGCAGGTAGAAGACTTAGACCGGTCTAAACCAAAAAAGAGGGCATTTGAACCAACCCTTGTTGGTTTAAAGAAAGCACTAGTGCCATAACAAATGTTATGGGAAGTAGGGATGAAATAGGAGAAATTATTAGATTGATTTGTATCAACAGAAACAAGATAACGTTTCAACAAGGAAAGATGAGGTCATTTTTCTTCTTCTTGTCTTTACCTAATGAATTCTTTCATTCATTTCTACATTGATTCATTGCTCAATTCCTTCGTCCAAATTAATTCATTCTTTATCATTCTCGCATTTATGCAAACATTCATTAAGGTGAATGCATGAATGGAACCATATGAATGAATACATGCATGAATGAATGGATGCTTGATGTATGAATTCTAAGGCAAGAATGTAATCATGAATGCATGCATAATCGCGAGATTGAATTCATTAATATTGAAGGAACCTATGCATCAATACCTATGCATGAATGCACAAAGGAATGAATAAATGCATAATTGAATGAACGAATTAATGTAGACAAAGGAACTTATGAATAAATCAATGTAGAAATGAATGAATCAATTAGGTAAGGAACAAAAAGAAGAAAAGAAGAATGAAGGAAACAAGGAAAGAAACAAAGCAATAAAAGAAAAAGTATGAACGCAAGAGAGGTCTTATTGAATGGGCTTCGATAACGTCCTCGGTGGTTCTTGTGTTTATTTGTTTTTATTCGGATTTAATAAGTTATAGGGTTTAAGTGGGTGAATTTAGAGGTGTAAGGTGGTCAACAGATGATGGTTTGTACTCTAATTCGAATTCTGAGGGATTGGCTAGGCAGCTGAACTGGAAATGGGGAAAGAAAAGGAGCAAGAGAAAATAGTTGGATACCAAAGGGGCTGCCTACATACCCTCTGGAAAGGGATCAGGACGTTGTAACTCACCGGAGTTGGAATTCCGACATTGATGGAGAAAGATGGTGGGCAATTGTATAAGGGATGGAAGGTGGTTGAAACAAAAGGAAGAAGAGAGAGCATCGATGGTTCAGAGGTGAATGATGAACTCCCAAAAGTCCCTTGAACGGTCAAGTGGAAGACTTGGACCGTTCTGTACCAAAAAGGAGGGGCTTTGAACCGAGGCATGTTGCTTTAAGTGGTCACGTACCAACAGAGCAATAAAGTTGGCTGGTAGATCACTCACAGCCCAGTACCTCTTCTATGAAGAGAGTTGAAGTTATAAAGGCTCAGGGCCCTTGTGGTGATGCTTATAAAGAAGAGATATGAGTGCATTGAGGAATCCCAAAGTTGTTACTATCTATCAAGTAGAACTTTACGTGGGCTGAGATAGAAAAAGGAATATGGCAACAAGTGAAGGCAACATACTCAGAACAAAGCATTATGCTAGAATTTATCAGTTACAAGCATAACCATCAACATGTAAGTAAGGAGAAAGAAGCTTATCAACTTACTATTATGCCCTCACTTCAGTTTGGAAAGAGTTGGACTACTACCAAAACACAGAATGGGATAATGGGAAAGATGCCAAAGCCTATAAACAGTTGATCTCCAAACAACAGGTGTTTGCTTTCATACTAGGCAGGCCTTAACCCATGTATGAGCCCTTTGGGCATAGATTTTGGGTAGCAAGTATCTTCCATATGTCCAAGAGGTGTATGCATTGATTTCTTTTGCAGAGAGTAGGAGATCTTCTATGAATCCTTCTGAGGGCAGGACCATGGCTTTAGCTATGAAGGGTAACACTAGTTCAGCAAAAAAGAAGAAAATTAAAAAAAAAAAGGTAGATGGTAAAGTTGTGGTATACTAACTATCAAAAATTCAGGTACACCTGTTAGATATGTCGGGAATTGCACGGGAAACCAAAGTGGGCACAAGAACTAAGCAAGAAATCAACTCAAGAACAAAGCAAGAACCCAATCCAGAAGAAGTTTACCTCGGCCAAGCTTGCATCTCATGAGCTTCAGAGTGGTTTCTCTACTATGGGTTCTTCTCAGAATTGCCCCCTGGTTCTGATCTCAAGGAAGATATGATATCAACTCCCTCTATGACCATTTGGAGCAATAAAGTAGGGATATCCGACAGGTAGATTTTGGACCCACCCCTTCTACATCGCTTACCTCTTCCTAAGGTAACTTTGCCTCTGGTTTCCATGTAGCTATTGATACCACAGAGTCCCTATGGATTATTGATTCCGGTGCCGCCAACCATATGACTAGTAAGTCAACATTTTTTTAGTCTCACGCCCTTCTCTTTTGCAAAGATAAAGTGAGGTTAGCTAATGGATCCTTCCCCTCCATTGGTGATTAAGGATCTATATCTTTGCCCTTTGGTGTTTCATTATCAAATGTCTTACATGCTCAAAAGTTGCCTATTACCTTGTTGTCCATTACCAGTACTACACATGCCTTGAACTGTTTAGTAAGTAACCTTTCCTCCCCAGTCTTTTTTTCTTACTATTTGCCCTCCGGGAGGACAATTGGTAGAGGAGACATGGTCCATATGTCTTTTCAGTGCTTCAATTACTTGGATCCAAATAATTTTAAGTTTTTGTCAGTCAGTGAATTTATGTGTCAAGTGTGTCAACCAAGCAAGAATTGTACAACTTCCTTTTACTTTACATAATAAAAGATCAAACTTTCCTTCTCACATTATGTTTTTTGATGTTTGGGAACCGGTTTATATTCCAATTGAAAATGGCTACAAATACTTTATCTCCCCTATTGACGACTTCTTTCAATATACTTGGTTTTACCCTATGCACTCACATAGGGTAACTTGAATCTCTGTCTGAAATTGGGTGCAGACCATACTTTGAAAATCTTTCACAAGTTTTGGGACTTCTTCTCGTGAGTGCATAGGGTAAACCTGAGTATATCGAGAAAAGTCATTAATAAAAAAGATAAAATATTTGTAGTCATTTTCAGTTAGAATATTAATCTATTCCTAGACATTAGAAAACACAATGTGAAAAAGAAAATTTGATCTTTTATTACATAAAGAAAATGAAGTTCTATAATGCTTGCTTAGTTGATACACTTGACACTTAAAATCACTGACTGACACATACTTGAACAAATCTAGAAACAAGTACTTCAATGATTTAAGAAAGCATATGGCCCAAAGGATGGTAGCACAAAATGACTCGATCTTACTTGACTAACTCAAAGCTCCGAAGACTACAAGGCCATCAGCCATATTCCCTCTACCAATCGTCTTCTTGGAGGCCAAATCCTAAAAAACACAAGAGTGGGGAAGAAAAGTTACTGAACAGTTCAAGGCATGTGTAATACTGCTAATGGACAACAGGTTAATAGGCAACTTTGGAACATGTAAAACATTTAATAATGAAAGACCAAAAGGCAAAGATATAGATCATTGACCAGCAATGGAGAAGGATCCATCAGCTAACCTCATTTTATCTTTGCCAGAGAGAAGGGTGTAGGAAGGAAAAAGGTTGACTTACTAATCATATGGTTGGTAACGGAGGAATTAATTATCCACGGGGATTCCAGGGTATTAGTAGCTACATGGAAACCAGAGGCAAAGTTAATTGAAGAAGAGGCAAACGATGTAGAAGGGGTGCATCCAAAATCTACTTGTCGGATAGCCCTACTATATTGCTCCAAATGGTCATGGAGGGAGTTGATAATATCCTCCTTGAGATTAGAACCTGAGGAAGGCAATTCTGAGAAGAACTCACAGTAAAGAAACCACTATGAGGCTCATGAGATGCAAACTTGGCCAAGGTGAACTTCTAGTTTGGATTCTTGCTCTATTCTTATGTTGATTTCTTACTTAGTTCTTGTGCCCACTTTGGTTTCTTATGCAAATCCAAACATGTCTCACAGGTGTGCCTGGATTTTTGACAAGCTTCGCTAGACATTGGGTGGAATCTGGGTTTTAGAAGAGTAATTAAGGAGTTAAAATTAAATAGTACTTTGTCTCTTCTTAATATCCTTGAAGGAATTTTTCTAGGTCCTACTAAACCTGATAGCATAGCATGGACTTTGTTAGCCTCTGGTATTTTTTCTTGTGCTTCTTGCTTCAAAGCTCTACTCCAGCCATTGGATCAGTTAGGGCATCCTTCTCTAGTAAAAGAAGTTTGGTGTAAACCTATTTCTCTGAAGGTTGGGAGTTTTTGCTAGGAAGCAATCCTAGAAAGAGCCAACACTTGTGATCTCCTTCAAAGAAAGAGGCCTTATAGTTATTTATCTCCTCACTGGTGTGTTCTTTGCAAGGCTAAGGGTGACACTAGTTACCATTTACTAATTTCCTACTCTTTTTCTAATCACATCTGGGAATAGTGTTTATCTTTGTTTTGGTGCAGAGGATTAGGGTTGTTGCATGTTGGACTATTTGGATAGAAAGGAATGGGAAAGTCTTTTTCAAAGAGAGAAAAAAGTCTTCTCAATGTCTTGGAGGTGATTCGGATTAGAGTAGTGTAATGGCAAAAGTCTTTGGATCTGTTTGGCAAAAGATTTCTCAATGGTTAATTTGTTTAGAAATTGGAAGAAAATTGCAAGTTCAGCTCCAACTGTAGACACTTCTCTACCTAATTGGTGTCCTCCTCCCAGTGGTCTTTTCAAATCAAATTTCGATGGAACCAATATGGGTAATCCAAGTCCATCAGGGATTGGGGGTGTTCTAGCAAATGAGGAGGGTGTGGAAGATTCTGAATTTATAGATATTGATCGCCTAGAGTGGTTTGAAAGATTGTGCAAGGCAATGAAAACTGTGAGGTGTTGTTAAAGCAGTGTTGATCACACACTATTCTATAGAAAAAGTGGAGTGTAATTATCAGCACTGATTGTATATGTGGATGACATGGTAGTGATAGGAAATGATTCAAAGGAGACCAAAATACTTATGAAGGTTTTGGCCTCAATGTTTGGGATAAAGGACTTAGGAACTCTAAGGTACTTCCTAGGAATAAAGGTGGCTAGGTCTAGGGAAGGAATTTATATTTGTTAAACAAGGATGCAACTTGCTGTTGTAAGTGAGGACAAATTGGGGTGGGTTTAGGGATTGGGAACAAATGAACGAATACCAAAAAGTGTGACCAAATGGATGAATTAATGAAGGAAATGTATGGATGGATGAATGAAACCATGAATGCATGTATGAATGAAATGCATGAATTCAGTGATGAATGCATGCATGAATGTGAGAATGAATACAAGAAAAATGAATGAATGAATGGTAGAATGCAGATGCATGAATGCACAATGGAATGAATAAATGCTTGATTGAATGAATGAATTAATGTGAATGAAGGAATTGAGGAATTACTTAATGTAGAAATGAATGAATCAATTAGCTAAAGAAGGAAGGAACCACCCATCCAGAATGGAAAGAGGGGCCTTCTAATCAAGCTGCACTTTCTTCTCGTCAGTCAAAGGTGAGGGCGCACAATGAGGTAAGAGTAGATCCTTCATCTCCGATCATCTCTGTTTCTCCTTGGACATCTCTAGTCTCTGTTAATTCCTTAAACAAAGGAAGCTCAGAGGTTGAAGACGAAGGTGTAAGGAAGATAGTCGATGCTTCAAGGGTAAAGAGGTCTGGATCAAAAAGTAAGAAGTGGAGGAGAAGATCGAGGAGGATAAGATGGGAAAGAGTGAAATCAGGGAGGGGAAACAAGGGGGGAGACAGGATTTAATCAAGAAGAAAGTGAAGGGAAAGAAGATAGAAGAGAATCACCACTGAGGAGGAGGAAAGTGGATATAGACAAGTTGATAGAAAGACAGGTAGAGGTTGGCAAGACATTGGGCTTATTCTTCCTAGGAGGAGAAGAGGTTATAGGAAAGGCTATAGAACAGTACAAACAGAACAGAAGGGAAGAGCAAGAAAAAATGGTCAATAACAGAGAATATCAAGAAGGGGGGAGGAGGGTGAAGGGAAGATAATAGGACCACTTGAAGAGGAATAGAGGGGCTGTTGAAGGGAGGGGAGGGGAGAATCAGAAGATGAAGTTAATATCTAGGATTGTGAAGAGGGTTGAGAGATGAGAGGAGAGAGGTGGTTATAAATACTATGAGAAAACACAGTCCTGACGTTGTTTTGTTACAATAAACCAAAATGGAGTCTTTTGATCTGAGGATGAAGAATGAGATACGAGGATCCAACAATGGAGAGTGGGTGAAGTTCGATGTGTTCTTCCTAGGACCAAAACAAGGGCTCAGCCCTTATGTTTTGTATGCTTTCTTTCTTATTTTTCTTCTCATATATATGTTGATTTCTATCTTTTGATATGGGGTTTGTTTATACTTATTTTGTTGCAGATTCTTTTTCTTTTTTTTTTTTGAAGAATCAAGAGAAGAAATTTATTGATAGAAAAAGAAAAAGTGCTGCAATAGGTGATAAGATATCACTAAAGCAACTGAGAAGCCCCATGTGGAGTCTCTTCAATTTCCTTCAACTCCTAGTCACTAACCGATGTTGATTGGCTTCCTTCCCTTCTACGTGAAACCCCGCCATGGATGATGTCATCGTCTTCTTCCTTGGAACACTTCCTCCACCAAGTCGATTCAACTTCCAAAAGAATCCGCACCTTAATCCAAACACCATCGACCAGCATCTTTATGCATTTGGGAACCTCTTCATGTTTGAGGCCCTCTATTCTCACTCTCGCTACGTGAAGGTTACGGAGGTTGCATGCTGCCAGAACTCCACCCAAGGAATGAATTAAGTTTTACAAGATTTCTTCCTCCCAATACTTAAACCGAAGCCCTACAAGCTGAACCTCTAGAGCTCTTTCAGTGATAAGCCTTTGGTTGCACGACACGTACCATTTCTCCACCCTTATCTGCCTTAGAATCATCGAAGGGTTTAACTCTCACAGTACCTTTCAATTTGAAATTCTCAGTGACCACCTTCATGACCCTTCCCCAATCTGTTACTTTTGTGGTTGATGTCAGAATTGCAGCCTTCTTCCAGTCGCCCTTCTCTACATTTAAGACCATATTTCGATCTCTGAAGTCACTACTTACCATAGCTTGGTGACCTTCGATAGTTGGCATCCAAAGTGAATCCCTCTTTCCACTAGGTTCCTCGATCCACTAACTCACCAGTTAACACCATTGTAAGAAGAGTAACCTCGAGGAATCAACTTTTGTGGGGTATCTCCTTTCCTAGTTGATTATTTACTCGTATAGTATAAGGGACTCATCTGTGGATATTGCATGCTCCAAAGTTGTCTTTGCAAGTCTGAACACTGAATTTAGAGATATTTCCTAGTAATATTTGCTAGAAAAGAAGAACACAAAGATCTAGGGAACAAGAGCAATTAATATAAGTTGTGCTACCTAGATATATATACATGCATTGTGTACCTAATCAGACACTATATTTTACCCAATAGAACACCAGAAACTGCATGGACACTTGTAGAGTATATTTCGTAGCATTTACACTTCTAAAATGTTTAAAACATGCCATTCTAAAAAGATATTATAAAAACTCTCTACACATAAGAAGCAAATATCATAATTGACCTATCTCCTAAGCTAGACTAAGAATTATTTCATGCCGCTTCAATGTAAAATATGCCAATAAATATCAAAATTATAACTGAAAAGAGACATCTTTATAAGAACAAGATGTGCAAACTTACATTCACCAACAAGGGCAGTTAATTGTGCTATCTCTTGAGCTAGAACAAGAATTATTTCAGTAGGATGTCCAACAGAGCAGCCTAACAATTACATCATCAAAATTTGATGAATACTCCCCAGAGGTAGATAGAGCAATGTCAGGCAACTGGAGAGAAAATGCAGGCACCCAATTCTTGTATACAAGTAGGAATTGCTTGAGGAAGATGTGAAATAATTTCCTATTTTCAGCCAAACATGCTAAATTAGCAATTATTTTAACAAATTCAAAAGCATCATACAAATTATGTTCTGTTAACATTCAGTTTGCAAATATTATCAACATATAGTTATTTATCACATATCTGAAGACAATAAAAAAAAATCAACAGAAATAAAGAAAAAAAAGCCTTGCTTCCAGTTGTAAAACATGGGATACCCAAAATACAAAGAGAAAACTACCTGGAACTAAACCATTGCATACCCATTTTTTTATCATTTTGGTCTTTCTACCAAGGGAAAAATTATGCAAGGTTGTTTGCTTCTAGCTACAATTTTTTTTTTTGCTTGAAAAGTAAAAAAAGAAAATTTCATTAAAATAAAAGAGAGTACAATCTGGATAGGTGACAAGATAGCACCTAAACAACCAAAAAACTTTACACAAACATTACAAATTTAATTTTCCAGATTACAATTTYGAATCCCCTCCACCTCCCATAAACTTCCCCCCAAATCTTCTCTCTAAAGCTGAGAGAACTCTAGCAAAATTAAGACCCAATCTGCAACGGATTTACCCACAGCTGCCACTAATTTATCCAGCTTCCGTTCCTTATCTTCAAAGATTCTTCTATTTCCTTCTTTCCATATGTTCCAATAGATGATATTTTGTTCCATTGGACACTTACCTATATGGCCCCGTTCACTTTTTGGTAAGTCACACACCTGGGTAAATGCACTTACCCATGTTCTTTCCTTTTTATTTTTAATAAACTTTTTCTTGATTCTTCAAAAAAAAAATTGAGCTAACAAAGTTTTCCTCTCAAACTAATTTTATCTTCCTATTACCCATGTAAACAAGGCATTTTTTAAAATATTGAGTTTCAATTCATGCAAACATCGCCTTTCATATATATTTGAGAATGGATTAGGCATATGGGCAATAGCTATTAAAAACTCCAAATTCCAGGAACTCCTATACATTAACTGTACAAAAAAAAACAAAAGAGAAAGTATTTAAAAAGAATGGAAGAAACACAAAAGTAAGGTGGACAAGGGCACTACAAAACTACCCCCACAAATTCTGTCCTCATATCATTTAACACCATATGAGGAGCTTAGAGAACAAAGGAGTTTTTTTTTCAAGAGTAAATTTCATTAAAAAAGAAAGCAAGGGATTACAATTAAAATGTGATAAAACATCACCCTAAAAMAAAAACTAGTGACAGGACCAAAATATTCTTGAAAACTGAAAAGAACTAACGACTGAAACAGCATGTATACATACTTACCCTTCAATGAAGTCCTGCGTGCCAATATTGACTACTGTACACCCAATAGCCTTAGCAGAATCGAGGCATAGTGTAAGATTTTCATTCCTTTCCCAAGGGTTCAGCACCCTTTTAGTATTGATTGCTCGTTCATCAGTGGTCCCAGGGACTTCCACATTGATAAGTTTACTACATCAAAGAATATGCCTTCAGATTACAAAGCCCCAAAACCAAGAAAGAAAACCATCTCCAAATTCAAATTAAAGCAAAGGGCTTAACAGAGAAATCACCATAGAAGAACGCCATCCTTTACAATCTCGAAGAGATCATTAGTGGAAGGATCTATAKGAAGGTATCTCTTCAAGAACTGATCTTCTGCTAGGTAGTTGTTTATATAAGAAACATAGGACGTTTTCTCAGATCCACTGATGGTGTGAAGCAATGTCATCGTAGCAGCCTTCAGAAATGCAGTCGAAATCTTTGCTCCGCTACCAATTCTAGCATTAACATGCGATTGCAGTTTCAAATAGACGTGTAACGATATGATTTTCTCACTCTACTTAAAATCCTTAATCCCAGTACCAATTTCTCAACCCAAAACCATAAACTGCAAAAAAAATGAATTCAAATTCAACGGTTACGCATTCAAACTGCAGATCCTATAATAGTACTCACCCGAAGGAAGACTTCAAAATCCTCTACCTCCTCATCCATGTCCCGATACGATTCGAGCAAACACGCAGCCCTCTCTTCAACAGTCAAAGACTCTCCAACGGTTTTCAGCTTCGACGTCCTGGAAGACAAGTGTCCGATTGTCACTTGCCCGAGCTCCCTCCTCATTGAGAGGAACTGCAGAAACCAGTCGCCAATGTTGCAGGTTCAAATGCAAGATCAAGAAAACAGACAAAACATCGAGGTAACCCACAAACAAGAAAGTTACTTGGGTTTTAGGGTTTTGAGGATTACTTACATATGAATTCAAGCTGCTAAGCTCCACCTGAATGAACTGGCTCTGGAGCCATGGATCGCCATTCGCAGGTAAGTCTGAGRAAATCGAGTGGTTTTGTTCTCTGTTTTCTCTTTTCTAGAAGCATGATATCGAGCTCTTCTCTGAATGGAAAACACCAACTCTTATATAGAAATTAMTCGATGATCTCTTGCTCTCATATTGATTGGTAAGGATTTAGACCGTTACGAAATCAATTTAAATGACAGGGTAAACCGTATCAAAGATCGCAGACTAACTACCACGATTCTTACAACGGCACCAACTCTTATATAGAAATTACTCGATGATCTCTTGCTCTCAGGTCGATTGGTAAGGATTTAGACCGTTACGAAATCAATTTAAACGAAAGGGTAAAGCGTATCAAAGATCGCAGACTAACTACCACGATTCTTACAATGGTATATTTAAAATTCTAACAGAAATCATCGAGCGGTGGTGGCCTTCGAGAATTACCACGTCCTTCACCTCCATCTAAAGCAGCCAAACAGAAAAAAAAGAACGGAGTGGGGAGAGGGAATTTTCAGAACGTCCGAAACCTGTTCATGGGCCGGACTCGACCTTGGCTTTTGTCAATATTATAATGGGCCGGTGGAAATTCAAGCCCGAGATAGTGTAAAATTGGGCTCGAATCCCGGATTGTGAAAGTCCACGTTCTGTGCACCCGTGGGTTCACTAGATACGTAAACCTGCCAACCAGAAGCGATCACATCGGCATTTCGAAAAAACACTAATTTTAATGGATATAATCGGTTCAACCACCCGCAAAAAGACAAAACTTAAAAATAGGGCTTCTTTCAAAAGTTTTAAGGTCATTCAAACTCTCCCCTCCCTATCTCTTGTTCTCATCTCCTTCGAGCCCCAACCCAAGAATTCCGCTGGCCACTCACCACAAACTGGCGCCCTTTGACTGCGGAACAAAATAGTGAGAGGGGATTTTGAAAACGTTCGAATATAAAAGAGGGACTCTATCAGAATACAAGGTATGATTTGAGAATAATATGACGAAAGTGACCCTTACATAACCGTTTAATTTATATGACAAGTAGGGGTGTACATTCGGTTTGGTTCGGTTCAAACCGATGACCTAACCCACTATTCAAATTGGTCATATCCCTCACCTGAACCAAGCCAAACAGCATTTAAAATTGAACCAATCCATAAGAATTTAAAAAAATAAAAGGACTGAGTTAGTAGAAAGAGGGAGAGAAAGGGAAAAATCAAACAAGAGTTAGTAATTACTAAATACTACTTAGTAATTACTCTTTGAAAGTTTGACTCCTAACCCAATTCGGCAACTCCAATGTGATTGTCTTTTGTGTTTCCCACTTACTAGTTACTAGTAATTACTAAATACTAATAATTTAAATAAATGTTCTTATTTAGTATTGATACTAACAAAAATTTCGATTGGGCTCAAAGCCCAAAGGGAGATTTAAGAAAAAGAGTAATATATAAAACAATAATTAAAATTATGGGAAAATTCCCAATTAGTGACTCTAACTTTTTTGAATAGAAGAGGCAATGATTTGGCATTGTTTATTTTTTATCAATGTTTGAATGGTTGATAAAGAGAATTAGATGACACTCGAAGGGCATTTGTGTCTTTTTAAATGCCACTTAATGTCTGGTTAATGGTGGGTACTGGATTGACACGTTTTGAAAGTTTAGGTATTGAATTGTCACATTTTAAAGTTTGGGGACCAAAATGACACTAGGCCCAAAGTACAAGGTATTAATCAGGAATTTGCCCTTAAATTAATAAAACATAATACAATTAATATAAATAATTAATTATATAATATATAATTATATATAGTATAGTAGTTTGCTTTTCTATTTGGTTCTATTAAATTTTTAACACAAAAAACTGAATTAGCTTTTTCAGTTTGTTTTGGTTCAGTTTTCAGTTTTTTATCCAAATTTGAACACCCCTCTTTCCAAGGGAGAGGATTAGATGTGTAAATCGGGTTGTTTCAGACCATAACACGATTTTGAACCAGCCCTGCACGACAGCACGCGGGCCATGCCATGCACAACATGATCATGTGGATCGTGCTGAGTTGGGGGTTTCAAGTCCATGGACCTGCACAGCACAACCCAACAAGTAGCACAACCTACGAACCCACAATGGGCCGAGTGTAGCCCGTTCGAGAAACTAGCCATTGAGGCCCTTAGGGGACCCCCCCCCCCTAAAACAGCTAGTTTCAACTATTTCCAGGGGTTTTTTACTAACACACCACCTCAATCAACAACAACTATAAGCCTACAAATAGCTAGTTTGGGACAATAATGCCCCTTCAATAACTATATCCTATAATTATATATCAACTAGTTTGGGACATTGGGGGCATTTGGGTAAAGTGATACATATCTTTACAATAACCAAAATACCCCTCCCAGCAACTAAAAAATGCTAGTATTTAGGGTATTTTGGGCAATTGAATTATTTCCATTTCCTATAAATAGCCATATCCTTCACTATTCTCATCACACCAATTCAGCAATTCTTTTCTCAATTCTCATACTCTCAGTCTCTCATCTCATACAGTCTCATACTATCATACACTTAGCAATTTAGGAGGCTTTGAGACTTCAACCGTTAAAATCAAGTTGAAATTCTAAATTGGTAATCAGATCATCCGAGTAATTACAATTAAATCAATTTTTATTTGTTAAAACTAAAAAACAATTGATCGGCTCCTCCTCAAACTAATTCCCTAACATTAAGTTCACTAGCCCAATTTAGCAAATATTTAAAATAGATAAAGTTGAAGGGAAGGGAAAAAGAGCCATTTGCCAAAAAAGTAGGATTGACTTTAGCTTCAGTAGCAAGGGTAGCACTAGCCACTTGGATAGACATTTTCTCTTCTATGAGAAACAAGAAAAAGACATCTACGTCAAAGACTTGTTGGATGTTAAGGATAAATTACAAGACAAAGGAGGGCATGACGCTACTACACCTGATGAAAAAGATGATTAAAGTCATGGAGATGGAGTAATTTTTTTTAATTTTATTTAAATTATTTGTTATTTTTTCAACAATATAATTTTTTATTTTCAATTTATAATTTTTTATATTTTAAATGAAATAAAATTCATATTTTTTTTTACAATTTGTATTTTGGTAAGTATTTTTTTTTCATTTCTTTGTTAGATTTTTTATTTTTTTTCAATTTGTTCCCAAATGAAWGTTAAGTATTTTAGTTTTACTTAGCAAAAAAAAAAATTGTCAAAAACAAAAAAAAAATCAGTATGGGCCTTTCTGGCCTGATTCGGCTCAGACACAAGGCTCAACCCATATTCCCACTCGGTACGACCTATAGCTCGCTTTTCCCAGACTCGCGGCATGGCATGGGCCCATGCAGGTTCAGGTTGTGGGTCGTGTCGGGCCAACCCCACAAATTATCCCAAGGGATGAAAGCATGATATGGCTCGGCCCACGGGCCAGCACGACACAATCCACTCTTTGTGCGATCCGCATGCAAGCAGTGCCGTGTCATTCGAACATGGCCCGTGTGGCTACCCGACCCAGGGGGGGGGACGGATTTGGATATGGAGTTTGGATTCGCCACCTAAATTTTTGGAATTGGGAATTTAGGAAAACCCAAGATTTTTCAAGAAAAAAAAAATTTTCTTAGTGACTCGTTGCCCAATGGGATAGAGATTCTTATGGTCCAGGGACCAAGGTACGGTGTGGGAAGGTGTTAGGCACCCCACACTCGCTCGGTTAAACTGGCCTCTATTTTATCAAAGTTCCAAGGAACATTTAATAATTTTAGGACTTTGAATCTATTTAAGCAACATGTATTAAGCACGACAAATGAACCAAGAAAAGAGCTAATGAGTTGTCTTAAATTAAGAGGAACAAAAGTAAATGATCAAACATAACAAATAATTCAATTGAAGAACAAGTAATTATGAAAGATGAGACTAATTAAAAGAGGTAAAATTAATGAGTAAGGGAGCTAAAACTAATCTATCAATTTATGAAAATAAAAAGAAGAGAAGAAAATAATATATTGAATGAAAAACTACATTAAAAAATACTAAATTAACAAAGTGGATAATGGTGCTAAGAGTGATTGCCAAAACCAACACATTAATTAATGAAATGTCTAGGAAATGACTCTAAAAAATACCTAATACCCAGACGTGATGCCTAGAGATGGCCTATGGTTATTTTAGAATTAAATGAACTAAATGCATGGATTGGTAACTAAAACCAAGTTAACTTTTTACATGTATATGTAAACATTATTGATGCACCCTAATTTCTAATGCATTTTTTTTTTGTTTAAGAATACTAGATGCTTGGGGTGAAAATCTAATGACTATAATGCAACAATTGTGACTAGAATTGAACTAAAACTGAATCAATGAAAAAGATAAACTAAAAAACAAAAGAAATGTTAAATGATTTCTAGATTAATGAAGATTAGTAAAAGCTATGAGATGCAAATGCACATGTAAATGATTAAGAACTCTAACAATGTCACGTTTTAATCCTACTTGATTACTGATAACAAAGTGGAAAAAAAAACCAAAAAAGTAATCAAAGTTCTAATTTATTAAAAAAAAACAAAGATTCAACTTATATTCATATGGCACTAACTAATGGAGGTAACCATAAATGAAACACAAACTAATTTGTAACCTATTTAGAAAAATCATGTATATAAATGAACAATATCATCTTGATCTGATCTGTTATGGGAATAGAGCAAAGGATTATAATGCTTAAAGAAGAATAAGTAATTAATTTACAAGTAATTAACTTTCTACGGCTTATGAACCTTGCTCATGTTTGGCACCTCCTCATGCAGTCCTTTGCGTGTCTCTTGCAACGACTGTTCTTTCTTTGAGTCTTCTTGTTTAGACATTCAATGGAATTCTAAGTTGTCAATCAGTGTAATATGTAGGTCAAGGTGTAGAGAATGCTGCTGGAGATGTGTATGCTTTACTGTGCCATTTTTTGCTTCAAGAATGCTTTCAGCTTCGTCTCTTCAATGTATACACAACTTGGGGAGCTCTTAGACTGAAACACTGTATGGGGAGACTCTAGGGACATGAGAGATGGTGGAGAAAGAGTGAAGGACATGGGTTAGGGAAGCTTAGGGCTGCTTGGGACGTGAAGGGGGTATTCTCTACACTAGTGAGTGTAGGATCTCTAGGCTTTCTTGTGTCTAGGTTAGATTGTGTGTCTAGGATGTGAGAAAGGGGTGGTACTTATAGATTTTTGGGGAGCATTCTAGAAGGGAATGAAGGGCTGAGATTGGGATACTAGAAAGATCAATGGCTGAGGTTTAAAGGGTTTTTGGAGGGAGATTGATTGAGATAATGGGCTGTCAAGATAGTTTTGGGAGAGATTCTCTCAATCAATCAAGACAAATAGTGAAAAATTTCACCAATTTACCTAAATTGGACATTCCAAGTTTAGGTGATTGGCTTGATTGATTGGATGCCCTAGCTGGTCAAATCTTAGATTTTTAAGATGTTTCTAGAAGCTGAGAGAAAGTTTTGGTCGTGAAATGCCCTAGCTTCGAAGTTATTGTGAAGAAGACTCTAAACGGGGGGTCCGAATTAGTCTAGTTTTGGGTTTCAAGATGGAAGGGGCTAACGATGTCAGAATTGGATGATCTTAGTATCGTTGGAATTGGAATTTTGAGCTCTATCCATTTATAGGGTTGGATTTCAGATTTTCTGGGGGATAGGATTTAGGATCAGAGATGATTCCGATTGGACGATCGAAATCGGTTATGGCTTCGAGTCTTGAGATGAAGGGGAAAGTGGTGTCGGATTTGGGTAATCTTGGTGTTGTCGGACTTGGATTTTTAGGATCTACATACCTATGGTGTTGTATTCCTGATTTTCTTGGGGGATAGGATTTAGGATCAGAGATGATCCCGATCATCCGATCGAAATCGATTCTAGCTTTGGATCTTGAGATGAAGGGGTAAGCGGTGTCAGATTTGGGTGATCTTGGTGTTGTCGAACTTGGATTCTTGTGCTCCATGTAACTATGGTGTTGGATTTTTTATTTGATGTGAAATGATGTTTAGGATCAAAATGACTCCGATCGGATGGTCGAAATTGGTTCCAGTTTCGGGTCTTAGGGTGATGGGGTAAACGATGTTAGATTCGGGTGATATTGGTGTCGTTGGATTGGGGTTTTGGGGTCTATGTACCTATGTTCTCAGATTTTGGATTTGATGTGAAATGAGGTTCAAGATCAAAATGACACCAATTCGATGATCAAAATCGATTTTGGCTTCGGGTCTTTAGATGAAGGGGTAAACGGTATCAAATTTGGGTGACCTTGGTGTCATTGGGTTTGGTTTTTAAGCTCTACGTACCTATGCCTTGGATCCTTGAGGCTTCAACTTTTGTAAAATTTTAAAAATACCCCCGAGTTGGCTGAGATGTTAGTTGAAGCATGCTTGAAACTTAAAGTACTGTATAAAGACTAAGGAGCACAAAAATGGGGTGTCTACAGCCCGATTTACACCTCTAGTAAGAGGATACTAAGCTTTATGCAACAATGTTGTTGTTTGCAACATGCAATCTTGACCAGAAATTTGTAATCATTTCTATCAAGACTTTGCCTTTTTGATTTCAAAGGGTCAACTCCAAAATTTTCACCATCCAATTCATTAACCATTGCATACCCAAAAAAAGAGTGGTTTGATCATTTCTTTTAGGAAAAGATGAAAACAACTTTGAAACCAAGCTTTTTGATCACTCAATTTAATTTTACAAATTTCAACCCTTTAGGCATGAAGTTTGGAAGACGAACTTAAGTAAGACACAAGCCTTGAAAAAGGGAATAAATTGTGATCATCATAAAACCCTAAGACTATATGCATAATACTAAACAAATCATAAGTGCCACTAACTTGTTTAGGTAATTAGATTATCTACGCATATCAGAACTTAGATATAGATAGATAGATAGATAGATAGATAGATAGATAGATAGATAGATAGATAGATATAGAGAGAGATATGTTGACATGGCACGGTCTGACCCGTTCGACCCAGATGCTCGAACCCGGTGACCTTTAACCCTAAGGCAATAACGGTTTATCCTTCGGGTCAGTTTTTTGAAACATTACCTTTTTTCTTATTTTGAAACACCAAAAGGTTTTTTTCTCCGGTCCTCAATCATGACCAATCCACATATGAAGTTGATGGAAGATTAAAATCAAGGTATAGTGTCACACTCTCTACTCTGATGGATTCCGAGATTAAAACCTTTTGCCAACCTTTTTCATAAAATATATATATATATATATATATATATATATATATGAGGATGAGAGATATATTGCAAAACCATATTGCCAACCTTTTTCATAAAATATATATATGTATATATTATGAGGATGAGAGATATATTGCAAAACCATATTTATATATATTGCAAAACCATATTTTTCATAATATATATATATATATATATATATATATATTGCAAAATCATATTTCAAACACAGGTTGTGGCTACCCGACTTGGAGTTGCCACCTAAATTTTTTGGGATTCAGGAATATAGTAAAACTTATGATTTTCAAGAAAAACTTTTTTTTTTGTTTTCTTGGTGACTCACTGGCTAATGAGGATGAGAGATTCTTTGGTTTTGGGGACCAAGGTACGATGTGGGAAGGTGTTAGGCACCCCACACATGCCCGGTTAAACTGGCCTCTACTTCACCAATTTCCAAGGAAATCTTCATAATTCTAGGATTGAAACTTTAATTAACACACACAATCTATACAAAGAAAAGGAACAATCCTAAATAATCAAGTAAAATGAGCCAAAATTCAAATGGTTTGAAAATTACAAACAAAAGAGAAATCATACATTTAGAAAGGAAAGCTAAAAAAACTAATTGTTGACTAAAATCCAATATGAAGAGTTTAATAAATTAAAATCTAAATGAATGCAAATCAACTTCAAACATGGGAGGTTTTATACTAAGAGACGACATAGGGATGATAATTGAATTTAGAAAGATGGGTTTGCCGAATGGCAATGCCAAGACCATATATGAATCCTTCAAATGCCGCCTCATTATATAATGTGCCAAATTTGGGGAAAGTACAAATTGGGAAACATACAAAAAAAGTGGTGTAAAAATACATGTATCTTAGAAAAAAGTGATGCATAAATCAGATTGACCTATAATGATGCAAAACTAAGCTCAATGCTAATTCCTATACTAGTCTATGCTAATAACCATGCAAAATAATGACTAGAAAAAAAAGTGATGTCTACTATTAGCTAGGATGATGTAAAATGTTAACAATGATTAACATATTGAAGTGGGCATGGGTTTGAAAAGACAAAGGAACACATTGGCTTACAAATGATGAAAATATTATGCTGATAACAAATTTGCCAAATGTCATGAAGCAATAAAAACTCTAACCAATACAAAGCATGCAATATGATCAAACCAATAATTTTAATTAACATGAATAGAGGATGTTGAAATAAGTAGCGTCAAGAAAAATAGCATAACCAAGCAGATTGGTTACTAAGTAAAACTAAAAAAACAATAATGCTAATAGTATGTCTAAGTAATCCTTCAGAAAATAAATCCCCTTTCAACTACTTCAAAAGTGAAATCCCTTAGAAAAGAAATTACCTTAGTACAATAACTAACATAACAATGAAGCTACAAAGACTAAAAGGTTGGAAGTATTCTTCTCTAGAATAACTGAGAAAAGAAAGCAACCCATTCCCCATTGTTTAATCCAAAAGCCATGATCTTAACGTGTATCAACAAGGTTGGTGTTTGAGTTATGGTTGAGCTAGCTCCGGATGTCACATGTTGCCTACATGGCCATTACGTCTCCTCGGCCATATCGGCACCACGTCATCTCCGCAGCCCTGTTCTATTTCCTCGGCCATGTCAGCACCGCGTCACCTCTGCGGCCCTATCTTATCTCTTCAGCCACGTCGACACCATGTCATGTGGATAAGCGCGACCAAGACAGGAAATCATCGTATGGACGGGGATGACTCTACTAGGGATTAGGTCTTATCCCGAAGACCTCGGCGGTTAACCTCATCTCGATAACTCCAGAAGCCTCATCTGATCAGGACACGGATCTTCGACTATAAAAATGTACCTCCCACTCAAGGTAAAGAATCCAACTTTTGACCTACATACCATTACTCTGCTCAGACCATCACCGTTCTCTAACTGCTTGGCTCGATCGCACACTTTTCCTAACTAACTTGAGCGTCAGAGTATCTACCTAGGGATAACTCCTCGGGCCTCTGATCGCTTTCTAGTTTGCCGATCTTGGTGCGCGGCTTTGTCCTTCCACCTTGTCTTCACCCAGTTGGCAAGATTATTTGACTGTGACCTTGGTTCAATTACTACCTCGGATCAAACAGCATCAGTTGGTGTTCACATAGCTAGAGATGTGGCCCAATTGCTTTGAAACACTACTACATTATTAAGACTTCTTGATGCACTCTTTTAAAATCAAACACACTTCAGAGCTTACCCCATTAATGAAAGTAAGCGTAGGGAGGTAGGATACGTACGGGGGTCTCCTTGGAGGACAAAGGAAAGTCAAGTGTAGGAGGTAGGGTAAAGGCTAGGGTGAATGAAGTGATAGAACGATTATCTCATATGAGTTGGGCCCCCATTTATAGGGAGAGATCCCGAGGTCCTGAGAGGAAGGAGCCAAAAATGTTTGATTCCAATTAGGAAATGAAATCTTGGATTCGGTGTTAGTTGTCAGGGAACATTACTAGGGTTTTGCCACGTGTCTTATGAGATATATCAAGGACGAACTTTTCCTTCATCTAAGGATTCTCAAAATACACGTGTGCCACTTCCTTTTGTGGCCCTCTCAAATTGACATTGTACGAATGATGTTCTTACTTATCTCGTATGTCCTTTTTAAGCCTATGGAGCATCACGTCACATGCATCGCCAATGACGCACGAATTCCTTTTGCTTCTTTCTGACTTATGATGAACTTGCACCAGTCTCAGATGTGTAATGAACTTAAGCTCATCGTGGGTCCACGCGGGTCCTATGCTCATCGCAGCTTGTTTTGGGTCATAAGTGCATTGCATGTCTACGCGGGTTATGAGCTCATTGCATATGTACGATGAGTTATGAACTCATCACAGGCTTTGTGTAGTATTGGTTTGACACCTTCTGTGCTCTGATGGTCTAAGTGACCATCATGTACCTATAGAAAGAATGACTTAGGGATTTTTTGCATTATAGTTGAAAGAATGGTAGGATCCATCTGATGGATGCCAAGAAGGTAACGGAATGGGTGGGCGAATTTCAAAAATTTTCCTACCTTCTTCCAACTGGGAATCATATTCCCTAATTTAGAATACTATATTCAAGGATCCTACATGAACCATAATCGAACCAGATCTGAACCAAAAAGCAAAAGGGAGGAATATACCTGATCCRGAGAAGCAGTATCTCCCAAAGTTGGTGTTCACGCCCAAAGAAGAAACCAAGATCTGCTCCTGTTGAAGATGACAGAGTTGTGGGTGGAACGGAACCAGCAGGGTGCATCCTACACACTGGATCCTTCGCAAGAATCCCCTGGAAACTATGAACACTAAATCTTTCTCAGTCTTTTTCGCAAGACTAATGTCAAGAACTGATTTCTTGACTTCCTATTGCTGCAAAGATCAAATCTTGCAAGAGGGAATGGCGGCAGCTGGAGGAGAACTCTTGGGACGAAGATAGCTGAACTGCTTCTCTTCTCTCTGGAGTTTTGTATGAGATCTAATCTCTGTTCGCAGGATGATTTCTTGCCAAAAACCCATGGTTCGAAATCTGATGATATTTCTCTTATGTTTCTCCTCCATTCTTCTTGATTAAGAAAACCTCCTAATTAGGAGTTATCCCAATCCAAATCAGTATTTGGATAGAGGATTATCTTAATCCTATTTGCAGTTTGAATTTGGTATCCTGGAGTGGATAAGCTTAAAGGCCCAATCCTTTTACTAACATTAACCTCAGATTCGCCCCAAAGATGGGTGATCATATCAACCCAGCTCGAAATGGGCTTTTGGCCCATTATATGTTCAGTGTTTAACTAGTTTCCAATCTGCTGCCCAGTTGGGCTT
>NW_010729208.1:572810-588382 GCF_000365185.1 Nelumbo nucifera
CCTAGACAGGCAATCCCAACATTTGGTGGCACACCAGTATCAGCGTTGGCAGGATAAATCTCCCTAGACTTATCCAATGGCTGTGAACATTTAAAACTAACACKAGYCTMTATAAGTGTCCAGTTTTAGGGTCTTACACAAAATTATACCAAACAACATGAATCAAACATGCACTTTATTTATTTACMCTAAATGTCAAAAGTACATCAAATCGGATTGAAGCTAAGGGCATACAAGACTGTCTAACAGTAGTGCGGATATGGGGTACTCTAGGGACGTAAAAAATGATAGGGGATAATGGTTAGAACTACTTGGGACGTGAAGGGGGTATTGTCTAGACTAGTGAGTGAGGGGTAATCTTTCTAGGCTTAATGGGGGTAGAGTTCTCTCCCTAAGCTAGATTGTGTGACTAGAATATGAGAAGGGGGGGGGGGGGTATTTATAGACTTTTGAGAAAGGTTCTAGAAGGGAATGGGGGTAGAGTTCTCTCCCTAAGCCTGAACAGTGTTGGAATTGGGCAATTTTCTTGTGGGATATGGTTCAAGATAAAAAATAATTATCCCAATTGGACAATTAGAATCGGTTCTGGCTTTAGGTCTTAAGATAAAGAGGCATGTCGGATTTAGGTGATAATGGTATTGTCAAATTTGTATTTTCGGTCTCTTTGTACCTATGGTTTTGGATGTTTGATTTGACACAAAATGAGGTTCAGGATCCAATTGGACGATCGGAATCGTCTCTAGCTTCAGACCTTAGGATGAAGTGGGTAAATTGTGTCGGATTTGGGTGATCTTGGTGTCGTTGGATTTGGATTTGGGGTCTCTACATACCTTTGGTCTCAGATTTCTGATTTGGTGTGGGATGAGGTTCACAATCAAAATGACCCCGTTCAGACGATGGAAATTGGTTCTAAGTTCGGGTCTTACAATGAAGGGGTAAACGATGTTAAATTTGAGCGAATTTGGTGTCATCAGATTTGGATTTTGGGGATCTACGTACCTATGGTCTTGGATTTCTGATTGATGTGAGATGAGGTTCAAAATCAAAATGACCCTGATCAGACGATTAGAATTGGTTTTGGCTTTGGGTCTTAAGATGAAGGAGTAAATAGTGTCGGATTTGGGTGATATTGGTATCATCATATTTAGATTTTGGGGCTCTACCTACCTATGTTTTGGATTTCTGATTTGATGTGAGATGAGGTTCAAAATCAAAATGACCCCGACCGAACGATTAGAATTAGTTCTGGCTTTGGGTCTTAAGATGAAGGGGTAAACGGTGTCGGACTTAGGTGATCTTGGTGTCGTTGAATTTGGATATTTGGAATCTACATACTTATGGTCTCGAATTTCTAATTTGTTGTGAGATGAGGTTCATGATCAAAATGACCCCGATCAAACAATTGAAATCGATTTCAACTTCAGGTCTTAAGATGAAGGTGTAAACGATATTGGATTCAGCTGTCCATATGATGGATCCTAACCCTTTCAACATGGACAAAATAGCATACATGATACTCCCTACAACAGAGGCATAGGAAACCATTCTCATGTCATCTATCTCCTCAAGGGTCTTGGGTGACATTCCTTTCGAAAGAGTGACTCCTTGTATGAAAGGAATGAATCCCTTCTTAGAATCCTGCATGTTGAATATTTTGACAATCTTGTCAATGTAAGTAGATTAGGACAATCCAATTATCTTCTTCGATCTATCTCTGTAGAGTTAAAGTCCCAAAATATTTTCCAAAATATTTCATCGTAGTCGAGACAGTTAAGTGTGATCGCATTTGACAAAGTAAAATGTCATCGCATGTGAAAAAGTTAAATGTCATTGCATATGCGAAAGTTAAATGTCATTGAAAAAGTTAAATGACTTGCCTTTTCTATGCATTCTAGCTTGTCTCTAAGAAATTGGTCCATCTCCTCAATTCAAAAGTGCTTTCCCATTAGGTAGTCTACTCGGGCGGACATTGTCTGTATCTCCACCAGTAGAACAACTTCCTGGCCGTATTCCAAGGAGTAGGGTGTTGCCTGTGTGGTTTTTGTAATTATTGTGCAATAAACCCAAAGTGTTTCAAACAACTTCTCTGCCTAGTCATTTTGGTTTTCTACTACCATCTTACTCAGCATCTTCAACATGGTCTTATTGGTTGCCCCTACTTGCTCATTCCCTTGTGGGTTAGGTTGTAGATGTGGCTAGTCTTGCTCGATACTGTCTCAACAGGTCCCGAACTTCCTGATTCTTTATGGATAACTCGTTATCTATCAAAATCCTCATTGGAACCCCAAATAGGTAGACTATGTGTTGCCTTAGGAAGTTTGCAATGATATTTACACAAATTCTTCTTAGGGGTATGGTCTTTACCCATTTTGTGAAACAATCTGTGGCTACTATAATGAAATGGTATCCTTGGGAAAGTGGGTGTATTTTTCCTATCAGGTCTACCCCTAGGTGTGGAAATAACATTGTGTGATGATGGGGTGGAGGTCATTGGCTAGGCGGTGTATCCTTTTAGCATGTACTTGGCAATTGTGGCACCATTGTACATGCTTTTGGGTATCCTCCAGCATTGTAAGCCAGTTGAAGCCTGAGTGCAGTATATGGTTATGTAAGGCTAGCTATCCCTGGTGTGGGGCTGGTTCAGAGGTATGGGTTGCATCTAATGCTTCTTCTATTTCCTCACCGGCTAGGCACTGTAAAGGTTTCCTAGTGTAAGACTTCCTGTACAACACTTCGTCATGAAGGTAGAACTTTTTGGCCTTTGCTAATAGCTTTCTCTTCATAACTGGTGTGGTTACTCGACTCGGAGGGAGGGACAGATTGGGGAATGGAGTTTGGAGTAGCCACCTAAATTTTTCGAATTGGAAATTTAGGAAAACCCAGGATTTTTCAAGAAAAACATTTTATTTTCTTGGTGACTCATTGCCCAATGGGGATGAGATTCTTAGGGTCCGGGGACCAAGGTATGGTGTGGGAAGGTGTTAGGCACCCCACACACGCCCGGTTGAATCGACCTCTACTTCACCAATGTTCCAAGGAGGATTTAATAATTTTTTGGGCTATCCATGCTTGGTTGATAAAATAACAACTTAAAGTTGCAGTTTAACAACCAACACTACAAATTAAACTAAGGAAAAAAGTAGCAACGACAATAGAAAATGGATAAGAAATTAAATAAAGAAGCAAGACATAACAGTTAAAAGTTTCAATCTAAAAAAATAAGTATTAGATGGTATGTTGACATGAAAAAGGGTTGGCGTTTGATAAAATGGGGTCACTATAACTTTGGAGGAGAAGCTCTGAAGCGCGTCTGAAGACACTATCTTTAGAACGTTATTTGCCCCCACTCAGTTTTACTGAGTTTGCTGATGGGTTACAGGCAAATTCGTTCCCAAGATACAACAGAGCCTTGGGCAAGAATCTGCAATCAGCAAAGTTGAAGAGTCTCCAAAGAAACCTTCTGTGTGACTGTAGCAGACCGGACTGAGAGAGAGATAGAGTGAGTTTCGAAAATGTGTGTTTTGGAGTCTGATTCATGCTTCTTAAATAATTTGAGAAGAGGTATGAAGAAAAGGTAGGTGCTGGTTTAGAGAAGGCACCTTGAACAGTCACAATTTCAAACATTATGACTGTTTAAAAAGTAGTTAACAGTTAGTGACTGTTAACTTTGAATTGTGCCTCTTGATCACACCCGATCGAATTGTGACCGTTGATCTCATAAACGGTGACCAATGGTCAACAACGCACCAAAACCAAAGCCGCCTCATTGCGGCGCACACATTGCACCTCATTGCGCCGTCTCATCAACGGTGATCAAAGTGTACCTCTAAAGCGCCTCATTGCGCCGCACACATGCACACACACGCGTGCGTGCGCATTGTGCGGTATCGAATCCCCATACTCTCCTCTACTAATTCTAAGGAGTGTAAATCAACTCCTATTGAAATACTGAAAACAAAACTTATAATTATCTAATGTGGGACAAGTTCAAAACTGGGTTTTGTAAGACAAAAACAGATTTTCAATCAAGTTTGTAGTGCAATTTCTCATGTAATTGATCAATCAAACCCATTGAATTTAATCTCTCATGAGATTAAAATCCAACAGTTGGAACTCAATGTGTATTTACGTGAAGGCAATATAAACTAAATGCAAGAGCTGAGATGTGTAAGATTTGAATGAGAGTTATGAACTTTTGAAATGCATAACCAGCTAAGAAGAAAGTAGAGTGAAAACTAATTCAATCTATCATCTAATAAAAAGAACCAATTTACCTAAGAATGAGAATGTTAGAGATCTTTGACTTAGATGAGTGTCATGAATTAATCAATATCCTAGAAATGAGATGTTAAATTCTAGAATTCAAGTGGGTCCTACTAAGGCATGTGATTGCACTATGCAGGATGGCTAAAAGAAACATACGACATTTAAAATTCTTTTATTTGAAAGTTAAATGCATTCCTAGATAAGATGTTAATGACGAGAGTATAAAAATTGTAATGTGAAGTACAAAAAAAAAGAAGAAAAAGAAGAAAAAAACTGAGAGAAATAACTGAAATAACCCAAGAAGATGGTCTAACCCGATGAATGATAACACTATTCATTAATTCTAATACTAATGGCTGATATGTGAAATGCATATCTTCTTATCACTTCAATGCATGCCTATAAATTAATGCATGAATTTAAATTAAAAAACTAAAACAAATCTGAAATATAACCCTATTAACTAATGCATGATCAATCCTAAAAATTCTAACTACGGTAACATGCGAGATGAAGTAATAAAAGGCAATGTAGGAGGACTAGATGGATTGATTACTAAGTAAAAATACAAGGAAAAGGTAATGCTAATTCTAAAAAACAATATTTTATCTTTCGCATGGTTGGTATAATAAATAAAAACAAGAAAAGAAAACTACAAAATTAAAGGGTAAAAAAAAGGAAGACAGTCCTAAATAAAATTAGTAAAGGATAGTCAATTAAAAAGGATAGGGACGTGAACATGCCTATGTTCTGGTCGTCGCCTCGACAGAATACCTCTTGAGAAATTCGATTCCCTAAAACCCCTTGGATTGAAGATGAATTTACCGTCATTTAAGAGGTCAAATACAACATGCTAGATGGCTGTAATTTTCTGTAACATGACCTTTGCTTCAAGAAGGCTTTATATTTCTTCTCTTGAATTGAGGCACGACTCAAGGGTGTTCTTTGGCTTCAAACTGACCTCGAGGGACTATAGGGATGCTAGAGAGTGAGTGGGGAGGCTTTGGGACGTGGGTAATGGCTGTGGGAGTTGAGCTCTCTCCCTAAGCTAGCTTGTGTCTAGGTTAGATTTTGTGTCTAGGATGTGAGAAAGGGGTGGTATTTATAGATTTTTTGAGAGGGGAATGGAGGGATGAGATGGGAGATAAGGGAGATCAATGGCTGATGTTTAAATTGATTTTGGAGGGAGATTGATTGAGAGAATGGGCTGTCAAGACATCTTTGTGAGAGATTCTCTCAATCAATCAAGAGAAAGAGTGAAAGATTTCACCAATTTACCTAACTTGGACATTCCAAGTTTAGGAGATTGGTTTTATTGATTGGAGGCTATAGTTAGTCAAATCTTAGATTTTTAAGACGTTTCTAGAGGCTGAGGGGAGGTTTGGGTCGTGGAATGCCCTAGGTTCGAATTTTATTGTGAAGAGGATTCTAAACGGAGGGTCCGGATCGAGTCTAGCTTCGGGTCTCAAGATGGAGGGGCTAACGGTGTCGGAATTGGACAATCTTGGTACCGTTGGATTCGGAATTTCGAGCTCTATCCATTTATAAGGTTGGATTTCAGGTTTTATGGGGGTTAAGATTTAGGATCAGAGATGATGGGAATCGATTCCAGTTTTGGTGATCTTGGTGAGCCTAATCGGACGATGGGAATCGATTCCGATTTTGGTGATCTTGGTGTTGCTGGATTTGGATTTTTGGGCTCTACGTACCTATGGTCTCAGATTTTGAATTTGATATTAAATGAGGATTATAATTAAAATGACTCCAATCAGACGATCGGAATCGGTTTCGACTTCGGGTCTTAAGATGATGGGGTAAACGGTATTGGACTTGGGTGATCTTGGTGTTGTTGGATTTGAATTTTTGGGCTCTACGCACCTATAGTATCAGATTTTGGATTTTATGTGATATTAGGACTATGATTAAAATGACTCTGATCAGACGATCAAAATCGGTTCCGGCTTCGGGTCTCAGGATGAAGGGGTATCGGCCGAACTACTTGAGTCCACCAAGATTTGGCGTTAGGTCGCTCTGTTGTAACTGCAACTTGGCAAAGGTTTCTTTGAAGAGGATATCGGCCGAACTACCTGAGTCCACCAAGATCCTCTTTACTTCAAAGTCATTGATGACCATCTTCATGATCAGGGCGTCGTCATGAAGATACTGGATCCCATGGGCATCATCATCAATAAAGTAGATCGGTTCTTCGATCTGAGGTCGCTTGGGTGGGTTCTCTACTTCATGCTTTAGTTCTCAGAATGATGTTCTCCCAACCACTATTGTGCACCCCGCTACAATAGATTCTCTGGTGATCATATTATTCACCCTGCGGATCGATCTCTCTTCCAGTAGCGGGTGAGGTGGCTGCTCGTTCTGTCTACTACTCTCCGGGGCATCTTTTTTTCTAATTTCCCTGTCGATTCCCCTGTTCTTTTTCTTCATGTAGAATGTACTTTTTTAAGTACCCACGACAGGTCAGCTCTTCAATTTCATCGGGGAGGTTTCTACAGTTTTCTATGTTGTGGCCATGGTCCCGATGAAAGTGACAATAGACGTTCAGGTTCCTGGTCGTTGGGTCTCCACGAAGTCTGGGTGGCCATCTAACGATAGAGGAATCCTTTATTGCCATTAAGATCTCTCCTCGCTTTGCGTTCAAGGGAGTATAGTTCGTCCTCTCCATTGGAGGGGTCTTGGAACGCTGACTCGACTTGTAACTTCACGAGGGGGATTTGCTCCTCGAGCTCGGGGACTTACTTCTTTGCTTAGGGAACTTACATTTTTTTCTTTTCTTGTTGTTCATCCCCTCTTCCTCCCTCTTCCTTTTTTCTCTTGTCTGATTGTCAGTTTTCTGGTTTATCTCCTCTTTAGTGCTGATAAACTTGTACTGCTGGGTCAAGGTCTGGTATTTGCAGGCATGTCTCGTTGAAGCGTTTGATATAACTGCGGATTGACTCTCCCTCCCTCTACACCACGTTCAGAAGGCTCTCTTGTGACTTCAGGCACTTCTTACTAGTGATGAAGTGGGTCGTAAACATATTTGCAAACTACTTCCAACTTCTAATGGAACCTGGCGCTAGGTTTCTGTACCAGGTTCAAGCTACTCCTTTGAACGTGGTGGAGAAAGCCACGCACATACAAGCTTCATCGGCCCCGATGAGGTGCATCTGGGACTGGAATGTGTTCACGTGATCATTATGATCGAAGGACCCATCGTACTTGTCTAGCGGTGGGACCTTGAAATCTTTCGGCATTGTGGCTGCTAGGAGCTCGGGTGTCAGGGGAGAAGGCTGGTTCAAAAGGGCAGGCGTTGTTCCTGTGGCCACCGAGCTCACCTCCTCTCTTTCTCGACCTTGATCTACTGGATGGCTGGGCTTTGCTGCTGGATCATTTCTTGCTGATGGACGGCGAGTCTTGCGACATCGCCTCTGCTGCTTTTTCGGTGGATTGAAATTTGTATTGCCAGCCTCCGTGTTGTTAGGCACTTCAATCTTACTTTGAATAGTAGGGCGAGCTGGTTTAGAGATTCTCCCTGCCGCTTCCTCTTCGTTGTGTGTTTGATGCTGGCTACTGTGAGGAACCGAGGGGTCTCTCTTGGAGCCAGCACCTTGGACCTTGGATCGATGCTCCACATGGGAAATCTACCGGCTATGCCTCTTGGACTAGCTAGGTTTGGGCCTATTCCTCAAGCTTTCTCTTCGAGAAGCAGGGGGAGTACGTGGGGAGGAGACTGGTACCTGCGAAGTTCATTCCGAAGGGGGGACTAGTAGCTACGGAGTTCTCTCCCTACGGGGAGGAGACTGGCGCTGGTTGTTTGCTGGCTGGCTTAGTTGCAGTGGTGGGAACTGCTACTGATACTGTTGATAAAAATAATACTACTGGAACTGATGAATCTAGTGCATCTGAATCTGCATTGTTCGAACGGTCTTGGACGAGGTTGCTGAACTGGGAGTGCCCGATCCTAGGGGAATCATGGAAGGCTCCGAGAATGTGGCGCTCACTTGGGGGAGCGGAATACTCAACTATTGGGCAATGTGGGGTGCGGACGGTGATGGGACCCTGGATGCAGTAAGAGGAATTGTAAACTGGCCGATTTCCACCAAGGGTCTTTGGGGAGCGACTATCTACTACTCTTGCCCCCCAGTGATGTTCATGTTACCCTTACCGTTATAGTTGGATGATTATTGAGGTTGAGGCTGAGTTTAAGACTGTAAAAAATTGGGATGACCTTTCGATCGTCTCCCACAGACGTTGCTAATTGATGATGCGCAATCTGGAAGTCCCTAGCTGGAGGGTTGCCTGGACGTACTCGAGTAATGAGTTAGAGCAAACTGCAAAACAATGATCAAAGTAAACGGGGTGGATGACCCGGGGAGGTCGCTCCGATGCTTAAGTCAGAGTGAACGGGGTGGAAGTTCCTAGCTTGGATGCAATTAATCGCGCACGTACATTGACCATGGAGGGATTGATGCCTTTATATAGCTGAGCCATCACGGGTTTCCTGAAATAGTCTCGAGATCTGCGGCCTAAATGGACGTGATCTGTTTCCGCTTTAGTTGGGGAGTAATGTATCAATCAATTAACCTTATTGTCGTCATTCGATCCGGTCAGGGAGAAGATAAGGCTTGTCGTTATGTGGTATGATCCCGTAACATTCGGAGTCTACTGGGAAGCCACTGGAATTGATTACGTGTCACTTCAGTTCTTGGGCCCCGAACTTGTTTTGGTAATTTTAAAAAGGTTGGGTTAAACTAGGTCTGGGAGGGTCAAACCGGATTCTTGGTTCAATGATGGGTGGTCCTGGGTCAAAAGATGGAGAGTTGAGATGGGTCTGATCACAGAGAATGGGTTTGTGTGTGTGGGCTATTAGGATTGGTTAAAATGAAATCTTTTTCAATTGAAGGGTTAGCGAGGGAAGTTTTGGATAAAATTTTGTAGGGTGGGGTTTTCGGACATTCTGAGTTGATTGGTGGGGTCAGATTGGGCCAACTAGGCCTGGATTGGGCATATATGGAAGGGGTTCAATTCGGCTAATTTGGGGGCTCGAAATGGAATCTTTGTGTGATAAAGGGGGAAATAGGGGTAGTTTTGGGTGAAACTTCTCTGGGTGGGGTTTTTGAGTAGTCTAAGATGATTGAAAAAATCAGATTGAGCCAACTAGGCCTTGATTGGGCAGACATGGAACCCCGTCAATCTGAAGCCTCAAAGTGGAATCTTTATGCGATCAAGGGTAAATGAAGGTGTTTTGGGCTGGAATTTCTTAGGGCAGGGCTTTTGGGTAGTCTAAGATGATTGGTATAGTTTGATTGGCTTAGAGGCATTCAGATCATGTGGATATGGGTTATGGTGTGAGAATGGTCGAAATGAAATCTTCGTTTGATGGATGGGTGAACGAAGGAATCTTGAGTTCAAATTTCATGGCTATGTATTTTGTGATATCCTGGGTCTGATGGTTGTGTCTGATCTGATGGTTAAGGTGTAAGTGAGGGTCAATTGGGGCCATCGGATAGGTATCAGGCATGTTTAACGATGGATCTAAGGGCTCTTGGGGTGAAATTTGGGTTTCTGGGTTTTTGGGTGTTTCGAATAGATTAGGAGTTTGGGGTGAATTGGATGTTCAGGCGGTGGACCTAGCAAAAATTGGGTGCTGACAACTTCCCCTCTTTGTTGTGAGGTAGGAAACTACGAAACAACAAAGACAAAAGAATCACATAGAGATTTTTGCAAAGGACAAGCTTGGAAAAGGGGCAAGACGAGGATGGAGAATTATGGTAAGAGACGGTAATAAAAAGGGGAATTCTCGTGCATCATCCTTTCATTACGTTCTGGCCATTTTATTCTTAGCAAAGTGACCTTTCCTAGGCATCAAGAACCTTCGGAATTAGGGTACATTTTCCTTGAAAGAAAATGATTGATAATAGGAAAACTATTTGGAGAAAAGACTCCTCCTTGCGGAATTAGGGATACGACTGCAAAAACTAGATTTGAGTAAACCTACAAGAAACTGTATTTGGATAAATCTGCAAAAACTAGATTAAAGTAAATCTACAAAATCTAGATCTAGGATAAAACTGTAAGAATTGGATTGAAGTAAGTCTAGATTTGGGAAAAACATAGATTAAAATACATATGGATCTATGAAAACTGGATTAAAGTAAATCTGTGAAAACTAGATCTAGGATAAAATTGGAAAACTGGACAAAAAGTACATCTATGAAACTACATCTAGGACAATCTGTGAAAAACTAGATTGAGGGAAATCTGTGAAATTTGGGCTACAAGTACATCTGTGAAATCTGGAAAAAAACTAGATTAGAATAAATCTGGGAAATCTGAACCTAGGAAAATAATTGTGGAAAACTGGATCTGGGATAAAATTGTGAAAACAGGACAAAAAGTGCATTTGTGAGAATCTGTGAAAAACTAGACTAAAGTAGATATGCAAAATCTGGATTTGGGAAATCTGTGAAAAACTATATCAGAGTAAATATGAGAAACCTGGATCTAGGAAAACAACTGTGGAAAACTGGATTAAAGTAAGTTTGGGAAATCTGGATCTGGGAAATCTACAAAATCTGGATCTGAGAAAATTTGGATTAAAGTACATCTAGATTTGTGAAAACTGGATTAAAGTAAATCTGTAAAATCTGGATCTGGGATACATCTGCGAAAACTAGATATGGGAAATCTACAAAAACTAGATCTGGGAAAATTTGGATTAAAGTACATCTAGATCTACAAAAACTGGATGGAAGTAAATCTATCACTAAGAACAACATGTTAGAGACAAATAAATCGATCACAAAACACCAGCAAATATTTTTTAGCTTTTTCTCTCTTCTTTTTCTTAGAACATTTTGGAAGATTTGACAGAGTTTCAGACATTATTCTTCTCTCTCTTTTTTTTTGTTTTTTTTATTTGTTTTTTTTTCATTATTTATATCATCTCTATTTACTCAATTAAAATATTATGGTCAATGAAAGGAGATTTACAAATGACATTTGTGATGCGAGTCAAGGCATAGAGGCTGACATGACCGATGGGTTTTCTGGATATGCGAAAGAATACGATGTGATGGTAAAGGTGGGTTATGAAGTTGATATTTCAATGGAGTGAGTGCCAATTATGATTCTTCATCGCCGGCCAAATAGGTTTGTCTAGTGCTGATTCGTTGACTTTTCAAAGATCAAGGAGGTCTTGCTTGTTAGGACGAAACATGGTACAGGAAGGAGGTTACAAATGATGCGTTAAAAGGCCCAAATAACAATTGATAGGAGGCATCAGATACCTAGATCACCTCTTTGGAAATCATCATATTTTCATCATCATTTTATTTTGTTTTATTTTTATTTTTTTCAAGGCTTTTCTTCTTAGCCGTATGGATGGAGATTGCTCTTCATATTCTTCACCAACTTGAATCGTGCCTTCTTATTGATTAAGGAGGATTTCATTTTGGGACGAAATGTAAGTAGGTAGGGAAAATCAAAACTAACATTTGGGTGTCATCATGGAAGATCCCATAGCGAGAAAACCATCTTAGCTGCCCCAGTTTCTTCTAATTGTTTCTTGATTCTCCATTTTCCCATTCACTTTTGCATTGATCTTACATGATAATTGCTCAATTTTCATTATTAGCGAAGTGACCAAACGTTGATTCCCTTTTTTCTCCTCCCCTTTTTTTTTGTTCTAGCTCGATTTCCCTAATCGCTTTCTGTTTGTTTTGACACCCACTTGTTGGAAGGTGTTTATTGCAAAGAAAAGGTTGATAGGAAGGCTCAAAGAGCCAATTAAGGGATTTTAATATATATTATCAAGATGAAATGCACAAGGTCAAGCAAGCGGGCCTCCCTTCATTTCATTATTGACTACATGTTGCATATTGAAGAAGCATATGTTGAGCATAGTATATATCCAGCAAAGCCCCCTTGGGCATTTTCCTTCATTCTCTCATTTTTTTTGTCTTTTTCTTCTCTCTCTTTTTTCTCCTTTTTTTTTGTTTTTTGTTTTTTAGCCCTTTGATGATTCTTGAGGTGCATTCTATGGGTTTGCTAGTTTGCCCAAAAAAAGTCTAATGTATAAGCTCAACTGGTTAATTAGTGACTTTTGTGAATTCAAGGGATCAATGAGGAAAGAGAAACGACCGAGGATGGCCTCTAGTCCTTTCTTTGATTAATCGACAGAGCACTAGGTTAGGATGGTGCCTTTGTTCTGTGTCGGCTCAGGCAATATTCAAGGGGAATGGACTATGTTTTGGCAGCTATAATTCTGCCTCAGTTTGGACAAGAAGGATGGCTTGATTACGGGTTAAGAGGTTAACAATAAGTTCAACTATAGAGCTCTTGATCAACAACCAACCTTCCTCAAGCATGCTTTTGAAACTTTGAGAGGGGATAACACAACCTTTTTCTACGGGCAAATAGCCCTGAATGGACTAATCACTCTCTTATGAGTAAGCATCTCAGGCGAGGGAGAGAGAAATAGGGGAAAATGATATTTTATTTATGGAAATGGTTGGACCCACGAGATGGGTTACTCTACGTATCCCTTTGAAAGGGATCAGGACAGACGTAGTTCAAAATGGAACTGGGCCTCATTAAGGAGGAAACAGTTGGATTTGCTAGCTAAGAAGTGATGGAAAGAATTTTGTGCCACGACTCGATAACTAACCTGGCAATATACGCCAGGTTATGGGTCTAGGTTAAAGCATTCTTACACCTTTCCTTTTAAATTTTGGATTTTATTTTTTTCTTCTCTCTTTTCTCTTCTTTTTTGAATTTTCCTGGTTTTTCTTTATTTTATCTCTTTTATCTCTTTTTTTTCTCCTTTTTTTCTGCATTGATTGGTTTTGCTTCATAATAACCAGGAATCACTAGATCAGTATCCAAACTAGGCATATCTTTATAAGCCCATGCAAAAATATCACTGTTTCCACCAAGCTCGCTCTTTGCTAACGGGATAAGTCTGCTCCAATCAATACTTCCTTTGGCTCACCCTCGGTACCCAAATTTATGGCCTCAGGTTTGACTTTCAGATTATTCTCTCAAAATCGCTCCATTTGATCAAGAAGCTTCATCAGAGTTTCCTCACCAGGATCTTCTTGTTGAATGCCCATGAAGGTGAAGTCTAACTCAATATCAAAATCATGCAACTCAAGTTGAATTCCTGGAACAAGAGAGTAATGAGGGGAAATAAGAAATACTTACGATAGGTGCCAGACCTGTGATATGGGCTGCACTACGTACCCTTGTAAAAGGGATCAAGCCGGATGTAGTTCCGCTAGTGTCATGGAATGACATAAAACATTATTGTATTTTGACTATTTACATCAGAAACTCTCAATATGAAAAGAAGTGGGGTAGAGAGCATAGACTCCCTATTCTAGAATTACAATTCAAACCTGAGAAAATGATTTAATCTCAGTGTCGGCTCCCAACACTATGGGACAGGTGCGCCAATCGGTAACCTCTCCTGGGCAGATTAGATGCATTGGATCGACATGATCATCTTGGTCTATGTCGCAAACATTACAATTATAAAGCTCTGAGCCAAGCTGGGGATGGGATTCTTCTTCTCCCTCTTTCAGATTAACAAAGATCTCCATTCCACACTCTATGAAGTTGATGGACAAACTAGAACCAACTTCGTCATTAGGAAGAGGGTTTTGTGTTATGCCTATACCTGGTTGTGGTGGGGGGTTTGATACTGGATTAAAGGTAATCAGGTTCTTGTCAATCAAATCCTAGATAGCGAACTTTAATGTTACACAATGATATGTGGTGTGGTTGGGCCCCTGGTGAAATGCACAATATGCATTCTCGTCATAATGCTTGGGTTTGGGCTCTTGAGGCGGCTTCCACTTCAATAGTTTCAAGTATCCTTCTTGGACCAAGGTAGGCAATAACTGAGAATGGGGATACGGGATCTAGGTGAGTTCTCTCCATTCCCTATGGGGACGAGGAGGAGCCATTGGAGGATAGGTATGAGGCACGTTGTTGTACCTGGGAGGGGGATGTTGGGGGTTGACTGTATGTGTAGGTTGATAGGGCATCATCGGGTTCGATGGTTGCAGTCTAAGTGGAGGGTTCATTACCAAAGGTGGTCTGGCAGGTGTAGGTTGAACCTGAATGGTAGCTACAAAGATAGTTTGTGGAAGGGGATATGTGGAGATTGGATGGATCTCAATTTCAGCCTTCGGCCCGGGTAAGGGTCTCTTTGGTCTAGGAGTAGAGTTAGTTGGGTTTCCTACCCCAAATATGACGGGATTCATGCGCCCGTGACGCATAGACTCTTTTATCCTCACAACACCCTTGACAACATGGCTGAAGTCCTTCAATGGTTGGGCCACTAACAGTGTATGGTAGGGATCCTTCAAGGTCCTATTGATGGTCCTAACCATTTCCTCTTTAGGCAGGGGATGGCAGAGTTTGGTTGCCACCTCATGCTAGCGGTAAGCATAGTCTAGGAATGATTCCCCTGACTTCTAACTCATCAGCTCCACATTGGCTCGGTCCGGTACCAACTCCATGTTGTAAGAAAAATGATCAAGGAATGCCTCTGAGACTTTTTCCCATGATTTCTCTTTGTCCTCCTCCAGGTTAGCAAACCATGTTCTTGCACTGCCGGTCAAACTTTTTTGGAACATCTGAATCAATTAATTTTCATCGGACTCGTACTGAAACATATCTCCGTAGAAGATTTTCAAATGAGTCTGAGGGCAACTCTTACCATCATATTTTTCAAAATTTGGGATCTTAAACTTCTTAGGCACTTTAGCGTCGAGGTAAGGGCATAACTCTTTAAAGTCCGTGACCCCTAAATTATGCACTCCTTTCAGTTGTCTCATCTCCTCCTTCAATTTTTCTACATCATCCTTCAGAGGGGTTTGAAACAGGGGAGATGGCATAGAGAATTTGGGTTCCTCCTCCCTAAAGAGAGTTGGGGAGGGTTGGGTATAAGCTTGTCCTGGGAAGCTAAAGGAAGGATGCCATTGGGGTTGATGGTAAGATTGTTCAGTAAAAGACGACTAAGAAAAAGGATAACGATACGTTTGCCCTACATAGCTAAATACGGGTGGGGGTGGAGGTGCAAAGTTGAAGGATGATTAGGGTGAGGATTGTTGAAACGGAGCTGTGGAGGTGAAGGGAGGGTCTGTAAAAGTGTTGTTAATGGTTGATGTTTAAGGGATGAGAGATCCATCCTATGGACRCCCAAAGATTGCGGAATAAGGGGCGAATTTCAAAAATTTTATCTTTCCCTTCAACTGGGAATCGTATTCCCTATTTAGAAAATCATATTTTCAAGGATCAAT
>NW_010729208.1:595531-641322 GCF_000365185.1 Nelumbo nucifera
ATGAATCAAATATGTATCTTTATTCATTTACAATAAACTCATAAAGTACATCATTCTGATTGAAGCTAAGGGCATACAAAACTGTCTAACAGATGTAATGGGAGGTATGCTAGTGGGTGTGGTTCCTGATATTGGAGGTTGAGGATTTGGAATTGTGGAAGAGGGAGGAGGTGGTGTTGATCGGTTATGCTCCGGAAAGCCGTGAACTAAGCTATTACATACTCTAATTGTTCTTGAAATTTGAGGTATTCAGTGTATGAGACCGAGGCTAGCATCCTCGGGTCTGACGAAGTAATTAAACCTGTGGATGAAGGGGGTATGATGCTGCCATTCTGATGTGATTCTTGCGCCATTGCTCGTGCGACAAGTCTTGTGATTATACGCTGAGCTGCGGGCCTAGAATTCCCAATGGTACTCTGATAAATGACCAAACTCATTAGTAATTAATCGTCTCTTTCTTTTTCTTTCTTTTTTTTTCTGATCTTTCATTCTTTTCTTTTTTTTATTTATAATTATTTTTTTATTTTCATATTTACAGTTTTTTATTAATTAATTATTATTATTATTATTATTATTTTTTTATGTTTTGTTTGTTTTTATTTTTATGAATTTGGGACCATGTATATACACATGCAACATTTTCTTATAAGAGAAAGGGCTTATATAACAACAAACGAACTTTGCTAAATTTCAAAATTAAGGAGATCAACAATCAAAAGGGCTTTACAATAAAAACGTGACTTCTAAACTCGGTGCCGTCCAAAACTGGGTCAATTAAAACACGGACTAAACACATTCTCCTGAATGACCTCTTTTCTTATTCTTCCTGCTTGCTATATTGGGTGATGTTAATTGTTAAGGACATGAGGGCAGATACGGGCAATGTTGGATCTTCTGGGTTCAGACACCAAACCGTATAGGCCGGATCACACGATGGTTCTTTAGTATACTCCAAAACTGGAAGCTCTTTCCTGCTACTTGTCCAGTAATGCTTACAGATGCATTCCATGGTCATGTCATACTTTGTGAACTCTAAGATGATATCTCTTTCCAAGATGTCATTAATGGGAATCACCTGCCTGATTCCAAACTGCCCAAGTACCCGGATGGGAGCATAAGGAACTGATCCAGAAACACCAGCCAGGATCATGCTGCTTCGGTGTTGGGAAACTAATCTTGGTTGCGCACACACCTCTTTTAGCCCATACTGCAGTTGCCAAACGATCTCTCTTCCCGAGGCCCCACAGATGGCCTGTCGGATGTCTAATTTAGGTTGCGGATGTATGTACACAATATCAAGTACCCGAAATCTGGCGGGAGAGAGGATTCCCTTTCTCCCAGAAAAGATGAAGAAGGGAAAGTGACTTATCACCCACAACTGCAAAACTTGGGAGGATCCCTGAAGTGAAAAGGCCACCTTTTCTGGGTGTGCAGTAAAGTCAGACCTCTTAAGATTTCAGCAAGGATCATGGGTACAAGTGTCACTTGCGAAGCTCTCGGTGTTATATGGAATGGATCCAGCTTTTCTAAGATGGAAGCTAAGCAGGCATGCACCCTTGTCCGATCCCAAGGAGACAACAAGTGTCCGACTATAGCCATGAAAATCGCCCGCTTCTGTCCTATCCTTTCTTGATTTTCTGCTATGTTATGTTTCCAAAGAGAGTGACACTCCTTTTGAGCAAAAAGGAGATAGAAACAAAATTCCCATCATCTACCAACTCCATTTGACGTTTACCACACTTGAGGTACTTTCCCAACACGACACGGTACCCCAGGAAATGGGATTTCATCTTCCAACTTCAACCCCAAAAGGCTTGCAACTTCTTCTAGCGTAGGGCACAGCTCATTGCTACCGAAGTAGAAAACCGACCTTTTGGGATCCCAACACTCAAATACGGCATTAAGTAGCGGCCAATGTAGATCCACCCGAGATAGATGCACGATATTATCCCAAGTGACTGTCCCAATGACATGAGTTCAATGACATCATCTGCCCCAGCTCGTATCCTCTCTTTCAACTCCGGATCACACCCCAGATACTCAAACCTCTCTCACGTTCCATACCTGTCATCATCTTAGTTAGTTCGCCGTTATTATAAAATGCCCTTAAATTTAACAATTATTTCTTCTCATTTCGTCCTTGTGCCTATCTCCTTCGTTTTATTGCTCTCTCTTGTTATCATTTTTATTATTTTTATTATTATTCTTGATTACTTGATCTTACTAGGTGCTTTTACTTATTCCCATCATAAGAGGCTGCCCACACATTCAATGACACAGTGTTGGGACAATAAGGGAGCTCGCAAGCTTGGACTTGCATTAATCACCCCTCTTGGCCAGCAACGGTGGGATTTGCAAGATGTTCAAAACTTCAATCGAGTAAAATTCAGAGCATTGTCATCGGCCGACTGCATGCGAGGCAACAATGTGGAACCTCGTGCCCACACTGACCTACAGGGGCGTAGAGCCACACCTTCGGTAGAACCCTGTGCTGAAATCACTTCCCCCTCTTACCATGCTCCACAACTTCACCAGACAAAAATGCGGTTGTCTGATCTTCAATACGACCATTTGCACCTGTAGATTTTTCTTGATTGATCCCATCCTAGTTGAATATTTTTGCTCACTAGCATTAGCCACCCTAGCTAAGCTCTCCAACGCCTTTAGTATAAGATTCACAACTTTTGGAGAATCAGGATGATCCAAATCAATCACCCGAAGAATGCTAGTGAGATACTGAACCATCCCCACATCTATCATGGTCTTTGCTATGCCTGGTGAGCAACTAGGACCAGATAAGCTATTGGAAGATGACTGTTTTGGCGAGATAGGATTGACCAAATCAGCAAAAGCTGGAATCTCTTTATTTGGCAATAAAATATTCTTAGAACAACCACTAGATCTCCAAGTTTGAGAAAGAAGACAAGGTTCTCAAAATTTCTACGATCACTTGCCTTCGGCAGAACGACCACAAAACACTATAAGAGATCTTGAAGCCTTTTCAGATAATTTATCTCTCCTTTCAACAGTTGCTTCAGTGGTTTTATCTCAAGATAGTGGGAGAAAGCGGTGCAAAATATTATCAAGTATCCCACCATGTCCACATCCATCTAGTTGACTGGACCCCGTGGTTGCCTAGTTTCCAGATCTTGTTTCAAAATAACCCCAACTGTATGAACATACATGAGAAGAATATCACTCATCAATTTGAGTACAAAGATCACCTTGGCTAGCACAGCAGATTTTTCGGAGAGGCAGTCAGAGTCTTCTTCACCTCATCAACCTTCGACTTACCCTTTTCCTTCAAAACAGGCTCTCGTTCACCTCCATATGTACAGAGGTGCCAGTAAACTCTTCTTGTTTTTATTTTTATATTTTTTTATCCTTTATTTATATATAATATATATTTATTGGGGAAATGGGTAGCTCATTATGATTTCAAGAAGTTGGTCAATTACTTGAGTAAGGTTTGCAGGTATCCATTTGTGGCCCTTAGAATATTAATTTCCCTGCTGATCCATCAGGGAGCTTACTTTCAGACATTCGGACACGCTCATTAGAGGATGATACGAAACCTAGATGGACGAATGGAGAAGCTTGATGTTCTATTGAATAGGCTATAACTCTATTTATAATAGAGATACATCGGCAACCCAAAGTAGGATACAATAAGGAAAGAAATAAGAGATAAGAAGATAAGATATGTACAGCTATATCTCCTAGTTTTGATAGAATACGTTAATATCCCCCCTCAAACTCAAGATCGTAATATATCAGTCATTTGGAGTTTGCCAACGAGAGCACGAAAGCGAAAAGGAGAGTGAGTTTTGGTGAATATATCTGCAGACTAATTCTGGGAAGGGACAGGAATAAGGTGAACAATATCTTCGAGCACATGATGACAAATAAAGTGACAATCAATCATGTACTTGTCTAGTCCTCTTTTCTCTTCCTGTTGCTCTTTTCAGGCGTTCAGCCAATCAATCCTCAGGGCTCAGGTTTCAGCTAGGAATGGCGCTCCCTTCGTCCCTCTTCGCCTTTTTCATTCTCTTCCTTTCTCTCTCCCACTCAGCACGCTGCACTACCGCCGCATCAAGATCCAACACACCGGGAGATCTAGTTCGTTCGTCATGCATCCACGCCAGCTATCCAAACCTCTGCCTCCGCACGCTCTCCTCCTACACCGGCTCCACTAGGACTGCCAACGACCTTGCACGAGCGGCCGTAACCGTTAGTCTCTCACGCTCGGGCCGTCTTCGGCTGCATCACCCGCCTCGCCAAGCTCCATGGCGGGAGCAAGAGGCAGCAAGGCGCACTGCGCAATTGTGTGGAGCAGCTGTCGGACTCAGTGGACTAATTGCGCGAGACGCTTGCGGAGCTCCAACGTCTTAGACGTGGGTCGTTCAGGTGGCAGATGAGCAATGCGGAGACGTGGGTCAGTTCTGCCTTGACCAACGAGGATACCTGTCTTGATGGGTTTAAGAAGGTTGATGAGAAGGTGAAGTTGGTTGTGAGGCGGAAGATCAACAACGTAGCTAGGGTTACGAGTAACGCGCTCTACTTTATCAATCGTCTTGATGAGTCTCATGGACGGGCTCAGGCTACCCTTGATCCCTGAAAAGCACGATTGAGATTTCAATCATAAGTATATGACAGATAAAATAGCTGTGAGTCTGTGAGTGTGTTTTTTCGATTGTGTTTATATAAATATTATATAGAAATGGGTTATATAGAAACAATAGATAGGCATTCGACAATGTAATGTAATGACAATGAGTTGGTTAATGTTGTTCCGCTTCAAAAAAAAAAAAAATTGAAGAAGTAGCAGACGTATCCGGAGTAGTAAGAACAACATCAGTAGATAATAAGGATCATTCATATCTAAGTATTTTTAGACGAGTTTCTTCAGAGAGCAAATTTTTTATCACAACTTTAAGAGAAGGCAATGGGCTACGATGAAGTAGAATATCACTAATAGGTTCGTACTCATCCCTGAGAGTCATCAGAAGATGCCAAACATGTTGGCGATCGCGAAGCTTGGAATAAGTAGTAGCTGCAGAAGTACTATCCCATTCAGGTTCACACTGTGCTAACTGATCCCAAAGAACTTGTAATTCAGAGACATAACTGTGAATGGTCTGTCCAGGTTGCTGCTTCATACGATGTAGACGTCTATAGAGCTGAAATTGATGCACATCATTAGAAATAGAATAACGGGCTTGTAAGAAATCCCATACCTCTTTAGGAGAGTCATATCTGCGAAATTCCAACTTGATGCTTGCAATACAAGTATTGCGAAACCAGGTCAATATTTGATGATTTTTCTTGTCCCATTTTTCTATTCGTTCAGCAAATTTATCTTCTGTTTCATCAGCAATTTTAGCAGGTTTGGGAATCTCACCGCACATATCACCATAGAAGACGTCCCTTGAGAAAACTGCACATCTCTTGGGAATAAATCATAGTTTGAGCTATCGAATATAACTGTGATGGAATGAGAGATATGTTGAGCAGCTTAAGATGAATCCATGAGGAGAAACACAGATCTTTGGAGCAACACAAATCACGGGAAAATACTGACCTTAAAGAAAAAACTTTGCAGAATCCCTAATGTCTTCTTTGTCGGGGCAACCTCAATTCTAGTACATGCAGACGCTGGTGAAGGTTCTGCACCTTCGTAACCTTCCTTTCTAATTCGCAGCTCACAAGATGTGAACCGCCGGTTTAAGCAGCGGGTTCGTCTGGCTTAAGCAGAAGAAAGGAACGCAGCACACCTAACACAACACACCTTCAAGCGCATCAGGAAGCAGGTCTCGTGCGCGAATGAGAATGAAGAGGAAATTCGACTGTGTCAACCAACAACACGACCGGAATTCTTCCAAGAGGAAATTCGATGACTATGGTTTTGCTGACGAAGATTTTTGTGACTTAGTCTCCGTAAGAATGAAGAGACTCGATTACCACCTAGCAGCAAATCCGATGATGAATGAAAGTCATAAGTCAGCCATTCAACATATGGCAAAGCTATCTCTTAACAGCTTCATCTCCCTCAGCCGGAGATTATTTTCTGTTGCAGCGACCAAAGAGAATTACGGAAGTCATCACCTTCAGTGGTTTCTGTTGCCAGGAAAATCTCAGATTATGGTGCTTCTAGAACCGGAACTCCGAGGGTTGCAGCTCAGACGCTCGCCGAGTGCTCGATCCAGAACGACGTGGGTCTCCAGTTGGTTGGGCGGTCAAAGGAAAGTAGCGGACGACTCGCAACCAGGGGCCCTGTTGCAAACAAACTTCCTGAGAGTGTGCTCAACATATTTCTCTCCTTCTACAAAATTCTCCAACACTCCGGCAGTTCTAGTTTCCTTGCTAACCAACCGTGGTGAACAAAGGAGCAAAGGCTCTGATACAATGATACGAAACCAAGATGGACGAATGGAGAAGATAATAATTTCTCCTGATGTTCTATTGAATAGGCTACACCACTATTTATAATAGAGATACATTGGCAACCCATAGGATACAATAAGAAAAGAAATAAGAGATAAAGAAGATAAGATATGTACAGCTATATCTCCTAGTCTTGATAGAATACGCTAACAGACAATTTCAGCACCAGCTTTTGACTGTCTTTTCCCTTTAATAATACAACATTAGTCTTCCACCTGAAGAATCCAATTGACAACTAGAGCTGCATCTCTCATGAAGATTATGGAATCTCTAGTTATAACGAGTGCCATGGATGTGAAAAATGTCCTAGGTGAAAGCCGGTCAGCATGCCACTTGGGGTTTGACGTACGTATCTCCAACTCCATAGCTCTGTTTGTAGGGGTTGTGGATCTCCAAGAAGATGTCTAATAATAGCAGATGCGACACCGTCATATCCGGGGAAGAAACAACTTCGTGGAAGACTAAAAAGTGAAGTCAAGCCTCCACTTTCAAGGAACTGCATAACTATAGGATGAGCTTTAAATTTGGTCAAACGGGCACACAACTGTGTAGAACTGCTTGCATGACCACAGCTGGAACCTGCTGTTTTACGAACTCGCAAGCAACTGTCAGTGCTCTATGGCACTCCTCAAGACTCAGGTAACTAGTCGATTTGCCTAAAGTCTTCTCAAATGCATTTCCAGATGCTATCTCTTGGGAATCTTTAGCAGATTTCTTCTCTGTAGCTGATGCTGGAATTGAGAAGGAAGCATGCTCTCCAGAAGAATCTATTGCAGATCACATTTTGGTATAAAAAAAAAACCCTTCCAACACATTTCTCATGGAGAAATTTGTCAAGACATCGAAGGTCGCAGATACGATACCATTCTCCGCAGCAAGGATATCATCAACAGGAGGTGTCTCTGTCAACAGATCCCTAGATTTATCAGTGCTGTCTTCTATAGATGTTTCCGATGAATTACCCAATGACAATGCAAGTGCTCCAACTATCTCATCATCTTCCTGAACATGATCTTCAACATGACCGAACAACCACTCCATAGCCGTCTCAACACTATTTGTTTCCACCCGTCTCAGTGCTTCCTCTGCTCTTGCTCTGGTAAAACCCATCCCAATTATTGTAGCAATGGTAGCTTTGTCAGGAGGAGGGGGTCAACGAACCGTTGGGTTGTGCTTACTGCAATACCATTGAGTGACAAGTGAAACCATAGAAGTGATGAAAGCTGGGCTGCAATTAGGAAACATGGGATGGTTCCATCTTTGATCTATAACATTCCAATAAAACAACTTGTTGATGAGGCTGATTATGAACCAAACCATGTGTTTGTCCTGGAAAAGGCTGAGAATGCTACAAATGTCCTTGCAACTGCGGTTGTAGCACACTCTGTTGTTGCGGTTGAGGTGGCTGCAAACCTGGGTGCTGATGGATCACAGGCTGTTGACCTGGTTGAAAGATATGAAGATGCACAGGCTGCGGATGAGCAGGAACTAAGTTTGAATGTTGACCTGACCTTGTTGGAGCAGCACGGCTGGCTGTTGCTGGTGCACATGAACATGAGTTTGGGGTGGACGAATATGATATGGTTGCTGGGGAGAAGGTTGACTTGGCATTTGAACATGATGCTGAGGCACTTAGTGTGGTACACCAGGTTGCTGCTGAGCATGCATATGTGCAGGATGTTGTTGTAGAGCAATTGGAGGCATCTGCTGATGCTGAGGTTGCACCTAGGACTGGTGACCTGTCACAGAATGGACTAAAGGATTTTGTGGCTGAGGTTGTGGTTGGGGCTGGGGCAGCTGTTGTGATTGCGCCTGTTGGTGTGCAGGACCTTGGGGATGGTGCTGGGAGATAGTCAGGGGATGAGGTTGAGAATGGGATTGTGGTGGTTATGGTTGAGGTTGAGGATGTTGAATCTGGTGATGAGGTTGTTGATGTTGTATTTGTGGATTTATCTATTTATTTATTTATTTTTTGCCCATGAGATGGAACCGAATGAGGTTGCGGTTGAGACTGAGGTTGAGGATAGTGCTGAGGATGTTGGTGCCCCTGGGGTGGTGGATGAGTTTGTTGCTGGATTTGAGTATGTGACAGTGTAGTGGGGTGAAGTTGCTGTTCTGAATTAACCCTTGACTGCATTTGAGGTTGCACAGCCACAGGCACCTACCTGCACGTGTGCAAGAGTCTGAGGATGGGGTTGGGGGCTGGGCTGGAGGTTGGACCTGTGGGTGAGGCTGAGGCTGGGGCTGGGGCTGGGGTTTGAGGCTGAGGTTGTGGCTGAAGTTAGGGCTGTTGCCGTGGCTGAGGTTGTGTCCATACACTAAAGGTCAAGCCTTCTTCCTCAATTCCCTTTCTCTCACTCCCAAACCTCTTTTTTGTTACTTTTGTTCTCTTTTCCTTTTTTTATATATTTTTTTCTTTTTTTCATACCTCTTTGTTTTCACTTATTTACTTATTTAATTAATTGTCATCATTTCATTCCCTTTTTTTATCTCCCTTTTTATATATTTTTTTCTCTTTAGTTTTTTAATTGTTTTTTTTCACCTTTTTATTTTTTTCTGAATTTTTCATGATTTTGATTACTTTTATATTCTATATGCTACTTATAGAATATCTTTATAATTTTTATGTTTTCTCCTATTCTTCTTTTTTTTAATTTATTTTTTTGACTTTTTTCATGTTTTTTGAAATTTTGATTATTTAATATATTATTTTTTTTGCCTTGCTTTTTTTAAAACCTACTCTTTATGTTTATTGATAAGAATAAAAATTATCATATTTTATCCCTAAATATTCAGTCTTTTATACTTAATTAGTACTTAACTGGACTCATTATGCTTGTATTTCGATTCAGGTTATGAAAGAAAGCGTCAATCAATCAATCAATCAATCAAGGGAGTAAGGAGAAATCCTACAAGAGAGTTTTAGCCTCCAAGGAAGCAGTCAGCAACCCAGGAGGAGAAAAAAGGCGGCGAAGAGGAGAATTGAAGATTCAAGGGCAAGGAGTTCCCCTCAATCAACTTCTATTCAAGAGTTTTTTTTTCTTCAAACTTTACTCTCTGTTATTATTCAATTTCACTTATGTTTAATCTAAATTTTATTGTTGGAATGATTTGTTTCATTAATAATATGAGTAGCTAAATTTTTTGATTTAGGATTTGGATATAGTCTTTTGATTTGCCTATGATAGATTTTGTTTAATTATTGGGTCGTTGATTGTTGGGATTTATCTTTTATCTTAGGGTTTAATGCTAGTAATTAATTGGCCATTAATTACTTGAATTAAGGTATTGTGTGAAGTAGCGAGAGTGGAAGCATAATGCTAGTTTATTGAGATCATTGACCTAAGGTATGTGTTGCTTAGAGATAAGAACACTCCTTTGTGATTGTTAAACTGATTTCCATTGATCTTAATGGGTTTGTGTTCCTTGCCCGTGATCATGAGAGTAGACATGTGGTTAGCATAAACACATGTGTTGTATCTTGAGAGAGAACTTCACATAATTTGGGGAAATATGATCATAAATTCCTACAACAATAAACCAATCTAAGAAAACATATGTCATAGGCAACATTTGATGAAACCCGAATCCTAGGCTTTTTATAATATTCTGAATTAAACCTATTTACTTGCATTATCATTTCTTTAATTTGGCTTGAGAATTGAATTTCTAATTTCTAAATAATAGAGAAATCTTAAAATTTGGTACTTGACAACACCTTCCCCGTGGGATCGACACTCTATTCGCACACTATTACTTGCCCACGATCTGTAGAAATCGTACAACATTTATTTTCATTTTTTCTTATTTTTTATGATTTATGATTATATGTTGTTTTTTGACTTTTATTTTGATTTTTAATTATATATATTTTTTGGGATTTTGATTTTTTTCATTTTTTATTTTCTTTGATATTCTTCTAGGTGTATTTGGTACCTAAACTTCCTATGCCCTTTTTTCTATTTTTTTATTTTTATTTTTTGTTTCTTCTTTTATGTTTGCTTTTTTTATTTATAATTTTGTCATTTTTTAGTCTTTTTATCTATATATTATCCCATTGTTCTATTTCTATCTTAGTTTTATTGTACTACTGATATTATTTATGTTTTTTGTTTTTATATTTTTTATTTGATGTGGGCCCCACAAGGGGTACACAAGCAAAACAGATTAGGTGGCTAATATCCTAACTGCCTAGGCTGACACATGTGTGCTATGTGGAATGTGATGCATGAGGGTAGGGTTTGACATCTAGACTCAAGGCTCCAACAAGGTTGTCGGTCTTCAAGCCTCCACCCATTGGACAAATGGGCTTCTTTGGTTGGTGACCGGTTTGGGCATTCGGTGTGACTATTGGGACTAAGGCCCCAATGACCTGCCACCTAGGACCCAATCTAATAGGACATGGGATGCTAAAACTAATGCAAAATGGTGTGTGCAAAGTGTAAATGAGCAGATAAGCAATAAAAGATATAAAACAATAAACAACTATCGAATCATCAGAAAATGAGCAGATATTACCAAAATAAAAGGAAATAACACATAAGCATGCATATATATAAAAAATAACAATCAAGCCCAAACGGGCCCCATGTAGACCCCACCTATGGTCCAAGATCTCCCCAGCGGAGTCCCTAGTCTGTGAACGTTGGAAAATAACTCACTTGCCACTTGGGCTAGAAATGGAGTCCCCACCCATCAAGTAAACGAGGTGATGGGACCTCCGAGATCTACTTCAAAAAGCGCTTTTGGTTTATTAGTGACTCCATTGCCCAAGGCATCAGTTCAACCAGTCTGGGTAGGTCTTGGAGGGGAGAGGAAAGGGGTTAGGCATCCCTTTCCCAAGTCCAAAAGTGGGGCCCACATGAGATTTCAAGAATGAGAAAGCAAAACACAAGGATAAAAAAAAACTAACTAATCTGAATCAACTCGGAACTTAAACCATGTTAAAGGAAATAAACCGAAAGACCAAAAACAAAGCTAATCAATACTAGAGAAATTACAGATTAACTACCATTCTCTCTATTGAAATTAATTGGAAGCAAGTCCTTCAACCGGGTACGAGATAAATGTAAAAGACAACTAAAACAATGCAGAATCAAATAAAAGTCAGCAATACAAGAACAAAATAGAAGAAACGGACATGGAAAGGATGATCGATATGAAGGTGGGAAAAATAAAAAATATATAAGAACAGTCAAGCGAATGGCTCATTACTTGATAATCTTCTCTGTATGAGATAAAAGCTGCCGAAGGGATATGCAATTAGAAGCTATTTTTAAAAGAGAATAAAACAGATAACAAAGATCAATTATACTTACTACTAAACATCCAGGTAAATGCATCAGAGAAGAAACAATCAAACGTACAGTAAAATAAAGGCGAAAATATAGAGATAAGAAAATACTAGAGATTCAGTAAATGCGACAAAAAAGAGGAAAAAGAAAGACCAACACAGGAGTGGAGGAAACCATTTAACACTGAGATTCAAACTTAAATAAACACTAAAGCTAGTTCGAAAGGTCCAATGAAGGGATCATTAAAACAGTAATAAGAAGATAGAATAAAAAAAATTAAGACTAACAGCGGAACTAGAGATTATCAGAACTATCAGAAACAGAAACAGATGAAAGAATAAACTATCAGGGATAAGAAACTTTCAGAAATGAGAAACTAACAAAAGGAACAGATGAACCAAGTTAGAACCAACAGAGAATCGGATCCTTCCTTTCTTTATTCTTCGATCATGCATTGATAAGAAGTCAGGATACAAAAGTGAAGGTATGAGAGCAGTGAGAACAAGTTGAGGGATGATTACCTACTTGAACTTGCTTCCACAGATTGAAGAAGCTAGATACTTAAGTGGGGATGTCGAATGATTCACTTTAGGGTTTCGGTGAAACCTAAACGATTCACTTTAGGGTTTTGGTGAAACCTAAGTTGTTTGGCGTAGTTGGAATCGGTGCTACTCGAACTTGGTCCCAAAGGTCGAAGAAGCCAGATGATGAAGGGTGATTTGGCCTGACCTAGCGAAAAGGGGACACGTGGACATGGACTGACTAAGAGATGACAACTCAGCCTAGCCAGATTAGTTCGCAACAATTGAGCTCAGATATTCAATCACCTCGGCACAAGGGCCACCTCGGCACCAGAGTCACCTTGTTGCAAGGTCACCGCGGTGCATAGTCACCTCGGCATCGAGGCACCCCGACACTCAATCCAGTGCGGAACTAAAAAGACTGAAGTATTAGCTCGGGACTACTGACTTGGGCCATCACGTAACGATCCTAGAAGTCTCTCCAACAGACTCCGAACCTCACAGGATCACACCGCATAATGACAAACTTATCTTCTCCCCGCCCAGATCGGGCGGAATTGATAATCTTTATTAGTTGATAACGTTACTCCCCAATTAAAGGGGAAACGGATCTCATCGGGACGAACGGCACAAGGTACGCGTGATTTTTCTACTAACTCTCTAAGATCTCAAAGCTTTTTAGCTCGCATCAGTTTACTGACTTAAGCATTAGAGAAACCTCGCCGGGTTAGCCACCCCGGGTTCTCTGATCCTGTCTTGCAGATTCACCTAGTTCACTGCCCGATTGGAAGCCAGATCATCCTCCAGTAGGGAGTAGTCAGATTGCACAATATCACCAGATACTTCGGTGGGGATAGCGAACGATTCACTTCTGGGTTTCGGTGAAACCCGTGTTGTTTGGCACAGTTGGAATTGGCGCTGCATAGGTGCTCAGCTTTGAACGCAAGTATGATCTTGTTGGGTTTGATGATCGATGCAGAAGAAGAGGAAAGGAGGGAAGAGAGGGAATACAGAGAAAAGAGGGAGAAGAATGGAGGGTGTCACACAAAAACATAAGAGAAAGAAGGTTCTCTTGCTTGCTCCATCGCTGGTTCGAGTGGAGAAGACAATGAACAGTCCCTCCCTCCTTCAATTCTTGGATTAGGTTAAACAATAGTCATCGTTTTGATTTTATACGAGGGTGGGGACTATTTTGTAATTTCTGAGGAAATTGAGGTGTTTGGTAATTTTCAGAAGGCTGGGTTAAACCAGGTCTAGGAGGGTCAAACTGGATTCTTGGTAAAATGATGGGTGGTCCCGGGTCAAAAGATGGAGAGTTGAGATGGGTATGATCACAGAGAGTGGATTTGTGTGTGTGGGCTAGCAGGATTGATCAAAATGGAATCTTTTTTTATGGAAGGGTTAGTGGGGAATTTTTGGCTGAACTTTTGTAGGGTGGGGTTTTCGGACATTCTGAGTTGAATGGTTGGGTCAGATTGGCCCGAATGGGCCCAGATTGGGCAGATCTCAAAGGGGTTCGATTCGACTAATATAGGGGGCTCGAAACAAAATCTTTGTGTGATGAAGGGGAAAATAGGGGTAGTTTTGTGTGAAACTTATCCGGGTGGGGTTTCTTGGTAGTCTAAGATGATTGAAAAAATCAGATTGAGTCAACTGGGCCCGGATCGGGCAGACTTGGAATTTGATCAATCTAGAGCCTCAAAGTGGAATCTTTATGTGATCAAGGGTAAATGAAGGTGTTTTGGGGTGGAATTTCTCAGGGCAGAGTTTCTGGGTAGTCTAAGATGATTGGTAAAGTTTGATTGGCTTAGAGGCATTAGGATCATGTGGATATGGGTTGTGAGTGTGAGAATGATTGAAATGAAATCTTTATTTGATGGATGGATGAACAAATGAATCTTGAGTTTAAATTTCATGGGTAGGTGTTTTGGGATGTCTCAGGTTTGATGGTTGTGTCTGATCTGATGGTTAAGGTGTATGTGAGGGTCGATCAGGGCGATTGGATAGGTATCGGGCAGGTTTAACGGTGAATCTAAGGGCTCTCTGGGTAAAATTTGGGTTTTCTGGGTTTTTGGGTGTTTCGAAGAGGTCAGAGGTGTTTGATTAGGAGTTTGGGGTGAATTGGAGGTTCAAGCAGTGAACCAAGAAAAAATCGGATGCTGAAATAAGGAAGCAAGTGATAGATGATGTGCAAGGATTGAGGTACACACTTGGTAAGGGAAATGAATGCAATGGTTAAAGAAAGAGAAAATGTGGGAAGAACTTTAATAATGATAATGATAATGATGATAAGCATAATTGAAAGAAAAGAAACATATTTTTTTAATTTTCTTTATTAGGAAGATCTCTTATTGCGACACAATTTGAACGTGATGCACATAGAAAAGAATTTATGTGATAGTTTATTAGGGACACTATTGAACATTGAAGTGAAGACGAAAGACAACTTAAAAACTTGCCAGGACTTACAACATATGAGCATAAGAGAAGAACTTCACCCTAATCCTGGTTCTCGACCTAATAGAACATATCTACCTATGGCATGCTACAACTGAATAAGAAAGAAAAAACCATTTTTTGTCAAGTGCTTGGTAATGTAAAGGTTCCAGATGGGTATGCATCCAACATTTTACGCTTCGTAATGAAGCAATTGCTTTCCATAGCCACACGGAGGGTGTTACCAAAAAATGTAAGTTTTGTTTTGGTTGAACTATGCAAGTTCTTTAGGGACTTATGTTCAATGGTTGCAAAGGGTTATGACTTTTCTAGCCTAGAGTCCAATATTGCAATAATACTTTGTTAATTATAAATGATTTTTCCTCTTTCATTTTTTAACATTATGGTGCATTTGGCCATCCATCCAGCAGAAGAGGTTAGGCTAGATGGACTAGTTCAGTATCGTTGGATGTACCCAATAGAGAGGTATGCCGATTATATTCAATTTTGAACATTATCTATTTTATTGATCTATTGATTAAACCATTTTTATTCATTCTTTTTTCATGGATAGGTATCCTCGTACGTTAAAGTCATATGTATGAAATAAAAGTAGGCCAGAAGGATATATAGACAAGGGATACATAATGGATGAGTGCATGATCTTCCGTTCTGGATACCTTCAAGGTGTCAAAACTAAGCTAATTAGGCCAATAAAAAATAAAGAGGATGGGCTTCGTGAACTTGATGAAGGATTTGAAATCTTCTCAGGCATATGCCATAGCATTGAAAGTCCCCCTCATGTTCAACTGGATAGGGAAACACTGATAAAAACGCACTTGTATGTGCTAGGCAATTGTGATGGTGTTGGCCCATATATTGAGTAAGTTGATAGGTTGTTGTATGTTTGAGTTTTCAGATTGGATAATGCTCCATTATACTCATGACTCATGCTTACAATTCTATGCAATTGTAGGAAACACCTTGAAAAGATTCGTGGAGAGAACCCTAGATCATGACCACGTGTTGTGCATAGAATCCACCATAAGGAATTTCCTAATTGGTTTATGAACCATGGTAGTAATACATACTTTGAGTTTCCTTTTGGGAATTATTTGATGTTAATCCACTATCATGTTTCTGATAAGATATCCTTTAAATTTTATATAGATATTGACATTGCGTATTGAAGGAAAGGAATGAATTTTGAATAATTTGAAATGGCTTTAGGTTTCATCAAAGGAACATGAAGCAAACAGAAAAACCCAAAATAGTGGCATTGTTATGACTGCAAAAACAAATAATTTTTCTAGTATGCGAGATATGAACCCAATTTCAGGTGATATTGCATATTATGGTGTGCTCACCAATATCATAGAATTGAATTATTATGAGCATTTGAAGGTAATGCTATTCAATTGTGACTGGGTTGATGTTGCTCAAGGTAGGGGGCTGAAAGTTGAGGAATTTTGATATACTCTTGTCAATTAATCACCTATTGCATACAGATGAACCGTTTGTTTTAGTCTCTCAAGTAGAACAAATATTCTATGTTCAAATTCCCATTAACTCAATTTGGCATGTTGTTGTCAAGACAAAGCCTAGAGACTTATATGATATGTGTGAGAATGTTGATGTGGATGAAGATGATGGTGACATACCAGATGAGCCTCATAGTGTGCACAACTTGACAGACAATATTTCATTAAGTGGTGATCGTGTTAGTTGGGGTAGAACAGATGCACCAGGTATAGAGATTGAATAAGTATATTATTCCATACAATCAATTGGAGTGGGTGAAGAAGATGAAGATTATATATGCTAATAATAATGGTGGGCACGTTGACAATGATCCCATTAATTTTGAAGATAATGATTAAGATGATTTTGACTAAAGTTAGAGTCAATGTGAATTTTATTGTATCACTGGGAAATAATTAAATAATATTTTAAGTTGTATAATGCCTTACAAAATTCCAAGTTTGCCATTTTTTATCTTTGCGCATGATCGATCAATGGTTGTTTTGATCTATAGATGCTATAGTTATCTTTTTAGAGGTGTAGTTCTGTTTCTTTTTCTCTTGAGTGACTGGTGGTCAACTTCTTTTTTATTTCTTTCTTTGTCTATTTTAATAAATTAAAATAAGTGTAAACTAACTATATTGAAAATAGGTGAAAATGAGTTTGTGTTGGCTAAATAGAAGAAAGAGAACAGGGTCACAAACAAGCCAACCAATACCCCAACCAACCACTAGACCAAGATATGAGACTAAGGATGATTCAATTCAAACCCCGACACCTCACTTAGACATGCAAGAAGAATCCACTATAGGTTAGCCTATTGGAGAGTCATCTTCTACTAACATACATAAGTTGAGAGGCCCAACCAAGGTAATATATGTTTGGGACATGCCATAAGTGCAACGTATTAAGGTTAAAATAAATGAACATAACTAACCAAGTAGTGAAGGAACATGGCAATTAGCTAAGTTTTTAGGTTTTTTTGCATAGATGCCATAAAAATTGCCTATAGACATTGTAGACTAGAGAAAAGTCCCCAATGAATTAAAGAAAGGCATATGGAACATAGTTGAGGTAATCAGTACATTATTTTTTAATATTATTATTTATCTTGTGAAGACATGTTGATTGGTGTTTTATTTTGGTTCTAGAAAAAATTTGATGTTGATGAGCAATTGAAAGACTTTTCTATGAAGTCCTTGGGTAAGAAGTGAAAAGATTGAAAATGTGATTTGAAGACCAAGTACTTTGACCCAAATCCAGATATTGCAGAATTGAAACAAATTAGAAAATGGGTTAATCTAGAACAATGGAAGAACTTGATTAACTTTTGGAAGTCTGAAAGGGTGATTGTAAGTGTGGTAGATATACTAAAACAAGTTCCATATTGAATGTATTAAATATCTAACAAAATTGTATATGATTATAGGCATGAGCTACAACCAATAAAGCTAATTGCTCTAAGCAGAGATTAAAGCACACTGCTAGTGCAAAGAGTTATGCAAAGATTCGGGAAGAATTGGTAATCATGTTATTTGATTTACTAAGTTTGTTTTCATATTTATATCTTTTTGTGTGTTAAGAATGACAATATATATAATTTTTTTGATAACAATGAAAATAAAGGAATAAAGAAATATCATGCACAGAGGTACTTTTGCGATTCGTAGGAAGAAAGATGGGGCACCTGTTGATCCACAATCTGCTGATATAATGGTAACTATATTTTAAACATGAAATATTATAATTATTAATGACATGTTAAACAATTATTATTAATAACATATTAATGGATGGTCTTCTAATGCTTTCAATTTTTTGTATTCTATTTAAAGAACAAATGCAAAATTATATGTCACGAGATCCATAAGATCAAGCAAAGGATAATGAACCGAATAACATATATGATCGTGTTATGGGCCCAAAGCGTCATGGATGAGTGTGTGGACTAGGGTTGGGTCCAACCCCAACTAGTTTCAATGGTCCCCGACAGAGGAATGAAGAGAAAACAAGAACAGCACAAGAAAGGCAAAAAGCAGCTGAAGAGTGTGCAAATAAATTGGTTGAGGAAAATAAGGAATTAGGAACTCGATTGGATGAAATGGAGGCTAGATTGGCTAGTATATAGTCTAAATGTTATTATGGACTAATTTGATATTTGTGTTCATCATTTATAAATAAGGGCTCCCAAGGAGAACCATCTTAGTTTCCAAAATACTCTTCAACTCATGCTTTTCAAAGCCCCTTTTACCATTAATTTAGTACCAACCATAACAATGATTTACAAAATTTAACTGTAAGTGTTATTTTTATCTCATACATTAATTTTTAAAATAATACAAAGACATTTGGTAATGATTGAATTGCATTTGTAGGAAAACATGAAATGCTATTTGTTAAATAACCATAAAGGGATGTTTACATTTGTAGCGGATGCAACTATTATAAGTATCAATCCATAAAAAACTGTAGGTGGTATTCGACTTGGTCCAGGATGGGTTGAGGTTGTGATCAACATTCCTATCATTAATGATGCACTTCTAGTACATCTACATGGGCGTTACTTGATAGCTATGAATATAACCCTAGCAAGTGCACTAGTTATCAAGTAGTATAAAAATATCGTTCCCACGGGGATTTAACAAAATAAGTATTAGAACTACAGTCTTTCCTAATTATTTGGACAATCGAAATTCAGATTTAAGAGTAAGAACTACTGAAATAAAAACTAGGAAAAGAAGATAAAAGCAAGGACAATCAACAACCGAATATGCAATGGATGAAATCGCTAGGGCTTTAGGTCCGCCCAACCAATCTAATGAATATTGATGGATACGATTAACCAAGATTAATTCTTATTCCCATAAGCTGAAGTTTTTCCCAATTTTATTTAATATTCTTTCCCAAGATATATTAAACCTATTTCTATCAAGTAACCCCTCGATTCCTCGACTAAAGTTCTCAATAATAGAAATGCAAGAAATATTCATATATTCAGATGAATCATGTGTATATATGTGGTCAAGTATATAAATTCCTCTCCCGATTCATTCATATACACCGAATCAACTAACAATTAATTGTTATGGGAATAGCAATTAACCAAGATTAATTGTTATTCCCATAAGCTGAAGTTTTTTCCAATTTTATTTAATATTCTTTCCCAAGATATATTAAACCTATTTCTATCAAGTAACCCCTTGATCCCTCGACTAAAGTTCTAAATAATAGAAATGCATGAAGTGCAAGAAAAACTCATATATTCTGATGAATCATGTGTATATATCCCTATATACCATTCAATTCACACCATGAACTATGTGGTCGAGTATATAAATTCCTCTCCCAATTCATTCATATACACTGAATCAACTAAGAGATGACCACTCCTAATCGCATTAAGCAAATAATTCATAGACTAATGGAAATCACAATCTTGGATAAATCATAATAATAAAATTATATTCATTATAAAACAAATCAGTTCATAATAAAGGAAATAAAGCAAACAAGATGAAAGAAAGAACTCATGAATTCGCCCAGGGTGCTGAGATCTCCTCTTCTTCTTGCCGCCACCTCCTTCTTGAAGCTTTCTTGATCTCCTTCTTGAAGTTCTTGAAAACCTTCATGATTCACTTCAGAGGAACTTCAGGAATTCCTCCAATTTTTGATTGATGCCCCCTCTAGTCCGCCCCCTACTTCTTTATATAGCCTAAAGGGGAGGGGGTGGTCTCCTACTCTCTCTTGAAGTTAATCTCTTAAGATTAGAAAGTCCTAGTCTAATCCTACTCTATCTCTTTATCTAATGAACTCAATCTCTTTATCTTTTTGGGATTACATCATAAATTTAGATCTAGTAAGACTCTTCTCAATTTCTTGTTCTTGGGTTCATATTAGACCTCCTCTGCAAATTGGGCTTCAGCTAGGCTTTTCTACAAGTTGGGCTTCAGCTGTGGATTGGGCCTTCCTACGAATTTGCCCCGACTTCGGGCCCGGATTTGACTTTGATACATGCCGAATCTGCGAAAGCCCAATCGGAGTTCGGATACGCGAGTTAGGCCCAAATTACTAAACGGTGCCGAAACTGTGAAAAATCATCCAAATTGCCTTTCTTTGCTCCTGATGCCTTCTTTTCATGTCTTGAACCGAAATACAAGACATATGAGTCCAATTAAGTACTAATTAAGTATGAAAGACAGAATATTTGGGGATAAAAATATGATAAATTCTACTCTCATCATTACAAAACAATTGGAAGTGCTGTTGGTGTACCCATTGCTTGGTTTTGTGGATTTGTAAGAATCTTTTACTATTTGTATCCTTTGAATCAAACATTTCAACATTAATTCTAATACCTATCCTTCTTTTATTGTAGATTGAAACAATTTCTTAAGTGGATTTGCATTAGGAGCATGGGATGTCATTGGATCACTTGTTTTCTTTTGAATCATCCCTTGTCTTGCAAGAGAACAATTGGATTTTTCTATTCAATAATTCATTTAAGATGCTTATAATAAATATTTTTTTAGGTTAAATGATTTTGTTCAAGTTTTCTATCTTTTCTTTTGATTGGTAAAGTGCCTATTAAATTTGAATACCATATATTCTATTGATTATGAGAAAAAAAAGTTTGATATGACCATCAATGTATAATCATGTAAAAAGGCTTACAAAGAAGGATGAAATCATTAACTAGTATTGGTCTTGGTTATCTTGGGTCTTGGAGGGAATTGGATACATTGATTAGTTCACATAGGTACATTGGTACATAGGTACCATGTTCCTGGAAAGACATGATATTGGAAGATATTTGATCAATCAAAACCCTGTGAATTTTGGTCAATACCACCTGATTGGTTACCACTTTTGTGATATTAGTTTATTGGTAAATGTCTAGTATTTTACTGTTTGATTTTTGTATCAATTTGGCTTTTGTTACTATTTTGATCCAAGCTATATTTTAGTTGACTTTTGTTTTCTATTTGATTCCAGACAGATGGTTTAACCATTATTACAGAGGATGATTGGAAATTCTTTTGTGAAGAGTGGAACTGTGCTAAGGAGAAATGTATATTTGCCAAAATTGAGTTCCCTAATTGTGTGGCAAACAAATTACTTGGGTCTTGCAAAGATGTACCAGTTTTAGATGAACATCTGAGCTTGTCTCTTGATGAAGCAAATGATGAAGCTGAATCCTGTCTTCCTTTTATTAAGACTATTCCAGAGGTAATGTTGAAAGTCTACAATATGATGATTGTATTGCTTTAAAACAAGTACAAATAGAAAACTACCCATCCTTCCCACCTAGCCACTCTCTTCTGTTATCTCTGATAGGGTCAATATGAGTACTAAAAATCTTTTGCAACAAACAAGGAAAATGTTGATACCTTGACAAGAGAAGATGTACAAAGAAAGGGCCATGTAAACAAAATAAGGTCCAAACAATTAAAATGGCAAAGTATGTGCACTTTACAAAATATCCCTTCCCAACTAGATCTAGTTAAACTATCTGCCAAGTGCCAACTGACTCAGCTCTCTTGGAACCCATCCAAAGCTATAGTTCAATGTGTAAGTGATGTGGATTTTAAGTAGAAGGTGAGATAGCTTTCAAGGGGAGGACTCCCTATACTTGGCCCAATATATAGCATTCTTGGAGTCTCCTAAAATCATCTAGTCACTAATTTGCTGCTAATTAGCAATTTGGACTGCTTATGGTCCTTTGTATGAAACTTTAATCTTGAGTGTCCTTGGTTTCTATACCAAAGACTTATTTGGTATAGAAGGTATTTTGCTCGAAATTACTTCTAGTAGTTGGGCTGTCTAGTTGAATTGAAAATTGCAACTTGTAAAATTTTGAAGTTATTCGTAGAAGTTTCTTTAAGAGCTTCAATGTATTTGGCACATTAGGAAAGATCTATTCAAAAGAAAATTATAGAAGGAAAAAATAGAAAACAAACTACAGAAAAGAAAATTTGACCACTTCAAAGTTTGGAGGTGGTTAGCATTGGTGTGTCCGGAAGTGCGTCGTGAAACACTCCGGAACACCAACTTAAACATTAATAATTTTTTACTATTTCTCAAACAACTACTAACGTAGTAAATGGGTGAGAATGGGTCGTATCCACAGGGAAGCAAGTGAAAAATTAATATATACTTAGATCTGGACAAGAGAATGCAATCGGGAATGACAAAAAATAAGAAAATAAAATCTATTATTGCCGAAATTAAATGTTTCATATTTAAACAAGACAATAAATAAAAATTACAATTTAATAAAGTATGGGAATCAACAAAGGAACTAAAAGAAATAAACAAAAAAAATCCAGAATCCAGATCCAGTGGAGGTAGCTACAGATCAGCCAAATAGCTTGTAGAAACCCCTCTTGACAAGAATCGGGCGTTCGTCCTTTATACAACCCTCGAACACCTCGAGACACCTTAGCCTTGAACCAAACAAATTCAGATCTGAAAAATAGAGAAACAAATAAGAATTAAATCTAAAAAATTGCAGAAATAAAAATAACAGAAAAGAAAATAAAGAAAAGAAAAGAATGGTTGATCAGATTCGGTGGCGGTAGTTGCAGATTGGTTGAACAACTTGCAGGAACCCCTCTTGACAAGAATTGGGCATCCCCCCCTTCTACAACCCTTGAACTCCTCAAAAAACCTTAGCCTTGTGAACTGGGTGAATTGACCAACCCCTTCTATAGGGCCCCTAGGGTCCTTTTTATAGAGAAGGGTGGACACAACTGGGAATAGAGAGAAAGAGGGGGGCGGTAGCTAGGTTTTAGCAAAAACATGGGTGCCCTAGGGTTTAGAATGAAGGGTTAGGATGATTCTAGGGTGATCCTAAGGCTGAGAAGAAAAGGAGAAAGCACTCAATATTATGTAAGGCTTTGATTTAATGGCTAAAGGATGAATGGTGAAGATTAGAAGTTATGTGGCTCCTAGGGTTAGAATGCTAAAAAAAGAGTGCCCTAGAATGGATGGTGGAGATTAGAAGGGATGGAAGGTGAGGATTTAGCAGTTAGGGGCGGTTAGGGTTTGTTAAGAGTGAAAAGAATTGGTTAAAAGGCGCCCTAGGGTTTGTTAAGGCGTGGGGAGCATGCTAATACAATAGGAGGGGTGCCAAACTGGGTTTAGTAGCTAGGAGGCGCCTTCCTGCTTTCATTTTTTCACAAAAACACCCCCTCTCTCAGCTGGACTTCACACCAGTTCCCAAAATCTGCATTTCAGCCATAAAAACTTCATAGTTTTCCCTAGAATTTGCACAGAGACCCTCAAAAGTCACAACAATGAATTTAATTGGGAAAATGGCATATTTTGACTATTCTAAAGCTGAAAATACCCCTGAAATGATGCCCTTAAGGCATCAAAATGCAGAGTTATTACACCCCCAACTTAACCATTGCTAGTCCCTTAGCAATGCAGCCTTAAAATTATACTGATCATATAGATCTTTCCCATCTCAAGATCCTCCCTAATAGAATTAGTCAAGCATTCTGATTCCAGCATTCTCAAACTCTGTATAGATCAGTATTGGACTTAAGGGGTAAAACTATCTTACTTTGAATATTATAGAAACTTGGCTTAAAAATCTTATTTACCCTTCCATTTGTAGACTGTCTTGATAAGTTGAGATTGATTTTTAAAATCAAATATGTATTCTTCTTATCATTTCTAACAACGGATTTCTACCCCTGAACTTGATATGCATACTTATTTTTTCTTACCTTCCACCATTTTGCGAATCTTGACACTTTCCTTAGGTGAAAATACCTGGCTACTAAGTGTTAGGTGATTGTCTTTGGCATTCCCTTTTCCGTTTGATGCGAATCTCAACACTTGACTTAGGTGAAGAGACCCGGTTACTAAGTCTAGGGTGTCCATTGACCTTTTATTCTCTTTTCTTTTTTTTTCTTTTTTTTTGCAATATTGTGTTTAGGGTAGTCCATTGTTTCTAACAATTTGAAGAATTTTTGTCTAATTTCTCCATCTTTCTCTTCTTATCTTGGCAGGGGCAAACTTGGGAGTATATTCCAATTTCTAAACGGTTTCGACAATATTCAAATAAGACCAATTTTGACCCCTATCACTTGCTACCAATTTCTACAAAATTCAATACTTTTATCAATTTCCTCAACTTTTTCTGTTTGGGAATATCTTTTAATGGAAAAAAAATTAAAATTTTTAGTGAAATTTTAATTCTACATATTTAAAGGCTTAGCTTCTCAATTTTTTTCAAATTTTTCTCTCTTTCCTCACCCCCCAACTTAAATGCCATTGCCCCTAATGGCATGACTAGAATGACGCAAAAAAAGAAAAACTCTAACCCTAAAAGTAACTAAAAATTATGTTGGGTTGCCTCCCAACCAGTGCTATGTTTAATGTCTTCAGTTGGACACGTTCACGCACTTTTTTCATCTAAACTCTCCGACTCACTTTCATCTTCCAACAGACATGGTTCAGATTGGGCTAACCAAGGGGTAGGCAGGGCATCTAAAAGATCATCCACTATATCTGCCTTGCACTCATCTTTCCCTAGGTTTGGATACTTAGAGGCACTAAAAATGTTTAACCAGACTTTCTGCTTCCCAAATGAAATGTCCATTTCTCCCGATTTACAGTTAGTGTTTGCATTGGCCGTTGCTAGAAATGAACATCTTAAGATTATCGGGATGTGGTTTAGTTCCTCAGTTGGGGTCATGTCTGGGATGATAAAATCCATTGGGAAGTGACAACCCTCTATCCTAACAATTTACATCCTCAATAACACTTCGATGAGTCTTGATTGACCAATCAACGAGTTGCAGAATTACCAGGGTAGGTTCTAACTCGTCGATCCTGAACCTCTCATGAATGGATGGAAGCATATTTACAGTAACCCCTAGATCCAATAAGGCCCAATCAAAGGTGATTCCAAAGATGACACAGATTATGAGAGGAGCACTAAGGTCTTTCATTTTTCGGGGAAAGTGATTTTGGAGAGTTGCACTAACATCTACTGAGAGCATTATTCTTTGTGGGGCCGATCGTGGCTCCATCATTTGAGTACACAGTTCTTTTAAGAACTTGGCATAGGCTGGGATATGTTGGATCACGTCGAGGAGAGGGAAGTTAATATAAACTTCCCTACTCTCCTCATTGCGAGTCTCTTTCTCCTTTCGCAACGGCCTGACTGTGAGTGTAGTTGGGAAAGGAACCATGGATTGGTTCACTATAGACTCTTCCTCCAAAGTTTCCTTTCCTTCTTCTTCTCCCCCCAACTTAGGGTCTTCCTGCTCCTTTTCTTCTTCTTCAATTTTCTTCTTCTCACATGGGTCCTTTAAAATCCTCTCACTCCTTAAGGTTGTAATCGCCTTTGTATTTTCAAGCTGAGGGTCCTTAGGAAGTGGTTGAATTTGTTGTGAAAGAAAACCCGGTGGGTGATTTCTAGGACTCACAACAGGTTGACTTAGTAGTTGCCCTACTTCTCTCCTCTCTTAGCTTCGGCTAGCTGTCCTATTCGGCTCTCTAATCTATCGATGGGTTGCTGAAGCTGCATGAATTGGTCATCTACTGTACGGGTCTGAGGAGGTTGAGGGTAAGCCTGATACGGTTGGGCCGGTTGGTTCCTAGGATACATCTACTGGAATTGGGTCTGCCCTTATGGCCTCGAAAATTGCTAGGCCATGGAGTTAGATGGATGGTATTGCTGGGACTGTGTGTAGGTTTGGCATGGCTGAGCCGGTTGAGTCCCAAGGTAATCATTGTAGTCCTAGTGGGTTTGAGCTTCAAACCTTTGGGAGTGCCTCTCTGGCAGGCGGTTTCTTGGTTTTGGGCCCTATAAGTGAAGTTGAGCTGATTTTCCCACCCAGGGTTATATGGGCTAAAGAATGGGTTAGCATTGGGTTGCAAAGATCTATTGGCCGCATGTACTTGGTTTGGGATGACTGGTTGACATGCGTCCACTGCAGGGCACTGGCTAACATGATGGGTCAGGCTTGCACAGATGGAACATGATGGATAGGATGACAAGGTTGGGTATGGGCCACTTTGTTGACAATATGCAAGGACTTGGTCAATTCTATGGGCCATCCCATTAATCTTGTCCAGTTGTCAAGACACATGGTTCCAATCTATCTGTGGCTCAGGTTGGAAGTAATTTCTCATTCCACAAACTCCGACCATTGAATTCATTCTATCTTATTTTGTTTTAACCCGCCCTTTTTTGAAATTTGAAATTTATATTTTGAATTTTAATTTCAAATTTAGATTTTGAAACTTAAATTCTACAATTTAAACTCAAATTTGAATTTTTTATTATTTTTTGTTGAAAATCAAAATTTAAATTTTTGAAAAATTCAATTTCAATTCCTAAAATTTAAATTCAAATTCAAATTTTGTTTTTTTATATTTTCTCTTTTTTTTTAAAATCGAAATTTAAATTTTTTGAAATTCAAATTCAGATTTTGAAATTCAAATTTGAGTTTTTATTTTTTCAAACAAATCAACCGCATGACTTGGGGTTGACCTAGGGTTTCCTAAACTAGTGGTCCAACCAATGTGAATCATTTTAGGTTCACTTGGAATTACACCACTTCCTTTGGTTAGCCAGGTAAGAGGTGGGGATGTGGGAGGCTCCCTTGCTCTCGCAAGGACCTAGTTAAGTAACCACAAAAGCCGCTTAGGCGTAGCCGTTTAACCTCTTTCCTTAGACACCAACCGCCAGTTATGGAATATAATCACAAGTTTCCCTGAAATTCAACACACCTTTGAACCAAATGTGAGGCTTCCCTAAAGGATCTTTCTATACAAATTTTAGTTTAGGGTTTAGGGTAAACCGCACGTGAAGGGTGGTGATTTTGGGGCCAAAGAAGGGTGACGAAATCCCCACCTTATATTATTTAAATTAGATGTCCTTAAATAAATTAACGAAACAAAAACAATCAAACAAAATGAATGCAACTAATTACAATGCATGAACATTTATTTTTAGAATGCAATTCAGCAAGATAACATAAAAGAATAAAATAAACTAAAAACAAGAAACAACTAAAATAAAATGAAAACCTAGCACATTCACAACTAACAAAATAATTTCAGCAATTAAATAAACCTATATGAGGCATGCCCTAGAATATGAAATCCTAAAAGTTGAGACGCAAATGCAAAACTTTTAAAATATTAATTTTTTATATATATTTTTTATTTTTTTATTTTTTTGAAATTCGAAATTTTAAATTTAAATTTCGAAATTTGAAATTCAAATTCAAATTCAAACTCAGTTTTGAATTAAAATTTAAATTTAAATTCAAATTCAAATTTGAAATTTAAATTCAACTTTGAAAATTTGGACAATTTCCAAGTTAAAAATTAATTATTCAATTAAATAACTAAAAAAAGGAAATTAAATAAAGCAACGATTAATTATAACAAAAATAAAATAAAAGAAATAATTCTGCTAAAAACGAATTTAACTACTACCAAAATAAATTCTAACAAGAAAATTGCTATTCCAAAAATTAAACTGAAAATAAAATAAACAAAAGAAAATTATGCAGCTATAAATAAAATAAAATAAAATAAACGATTTTTTTTCTGTTTTTTTCATCTCAAATAAAAGAAAAACACAAACCTCATAAGATAGAAATTCAAACAAGAAATTAAAATAAAGAAATAAAAATAACAAACAAAACGGAAGAAATATAGTACTAAAAAAAGAAATAGGATTTAAAAAAAATTATATAAAAATTTGAAAATCACTATTCTACCAAAAAAAAAGAGTTCGAAAATAAAAATAAAATTGAACGACTACACCTGAAACGCAATCCAATTTCTCTTCTCTTCTCTTCTCTTCCGTTCCATAGTCCCGCACTGCTCCGGTACCCCACCTTTCGTTATTCTGTCTTGCAGAATCAAAGAGAAACAATAATTAAAAATGAAATAACGAATAAAATAATAAAACAAAAAAGAAAAAAGAATGAAACAAATCTAGATAAAGAAAATAAAAATTTTTCTCTGTTTCTTCCCCGGCAACGACGCCAAAAACTTAGTGTGTCCGGAAGCACGTTGTTAAACACTCCGGAACACTAGTTTAAACATTTATAAATTTTACCGTTTCTCAAACAACTACTAACGTAGTAAATGAGTGAGAATGGGTCATATCCACAGGGAAGCAAGTGAAAAATTAATATATACTTAGGTCCAAACAAGAGAATGCAATCAGGAATGGCAAAAAATACGAAAATAAAATCTATTATTGCTGAAATTAAATGTTTCGAATTTAAACAAGACAATAAATAAAAATCAGAATTTAATAAAGTATGGGAATCAACAAAGGAAGTAAAAGAAATAAATAAACAAAAAATGATCCAGAATCCGGATCCGGTGGTGGTAGCTGCAGATCGGCCAGACAGTTTGCAGAAACCCCTCCTGACAAGAACCGGGCATCCGTCCTTTCTACAACCCTCGAACCCCTCGAGACACCTTAGCCTTGAACCGAACGAATTCAGATATGCAAAACAGAGAAACAAACAAGAAGTAAATCTAAAAGATTGCAGAAATAAAAATAACATAAAAGAAAATAAAGAAAAGAAAAGAATGGTTGATCAGATCCAATGCCGGTAGTTGCAGATTGGTTGGATAGCTTGCAGAATCCCCTCCTGACAAGAACTGAGCGACCCTCCCTTCTACAACCCTTGAACTTCTCAAAAAACCTTAGCCTTGTGAACTAGGTGAATTGACCAACCCCTTCTACAGGGGCCCTAGGGTCATTTTTATAGAGAAGGGTGGACACAACTGGGAATAGAGAAGAAAGAGGGGGGCGACAGCTAGGTTTTAAAAAATATGGGTGCCCTAGGGTTTAGAATGAAGGGTTAGAATGGTTCTAAGGTGATCCTAAGGCTAAGAAGAAAAGGAGAAAGCACCCAATATTATGTAAGGCTGTGATTTAATGGCTAAAGGTTGAATGGTGAAGATTAGAAGTTAGGTAGCTCTTAGGGTTAGAATGATAAAAAGAGATTGCCCTAGAATGGATGGTGGAGATTAGAAGGGATGGAATGTGAAGATTTAGCAGTTAGGGGTGGCTAGGGTTTGTTAAGAGTGAAAAGAATGGGTTAAAAGGCGCCCTAGGGTTTGCTAAGGCGTGCGGAACATGCTAATACAGTAGGAGGGGCGCCAAACTGGGTTTAGCAGCTAGGAGGCGCCCTAGGGCTTGCTAAGGCATGGGGATCATGCTAATATAGTGGGAGGAGTGCCAAACTGGGTTTAGCAACTTGGAGGTGCCCTCCTACTTTCAGTTTTTCACAAAAACACCCCCTCTCTCAGTTGGATTTCACACCAGCTTCCCAAAATCTGCATTTCAGCCATGAAAACTTCCCACTTTTTCCTAGAATTTGCACAGAAACCCTCAAAGGTCACAATAATGAATTTAACTGGGAAAATGACATACTTTGACTATTCTAAGGCCGAAAATACCCTGAAATGATGCCCTTAAGGCATCAAAATATAGAGTTATCAAGCATCAACTAACACTCTTTAGAATACAAAAGGTGTAATCTTTTTACATTACATGGCCGCAAAACATGTTGTTCCTCATTGCCTTCATCCACCAAAACACCTACTAAGTTTTTGCCTTGGTATCTGTTTTTAGATTTCATTCACATGGATTTGTGATTAACGAGTGCTTGTAGACTAGCTATCTAAAGGTAGGTTTTGGGGAATCTTTGGAATTTAGCTCTGTAATTGTTACAGAGAAACTGAACCATGATGACTTTCATACCTCCATTATTGAGGTGTTGTACTGATATCCCTCACATAAAATTTACTTGTTGATCGCCTTGCAGGAACTGGACTATCAGCTGCAACACTTTTGAAGCAAATAGGGTTTTCAGAGTTTTCAGAGTATGTTTTAGAGGTTTGAAAGAAGAACAAGATGCTTTGGTGGCAGCACTAGTGTACCCTTATGATCAGTGCCTTAGTGAGTACTCTTATGTCTTAGTCGGATATATATGCTGTCCCAAAGCACAAACAATGCGTCTTGATTTTTATTCTCTGAGATTTTTGTCCATAGAAGTTCTTGCTTTTATCTCTTGTGTAGTGAGGTAATCACTATAGTACTTTGTTAAGCATGCAAAATGTCCTATATAAGAACTCCTTGCTTTGTATGTCCATGGGATTATTTAGGGATCAAAAAGAATTTGTTTTATCTGAACCTTCATTTCAACTCATCTACGTAGCATGAATGTTTTGGAAAGAAACTTCTTAACGGAATTGCTCCCTTTGTGTGTGTAACATAGGTGTTTTGATTTCTCTGCATTTCCCTTTAACACCAATACTTTTTGTCAGGTCAATTTGCATCTGTAACTAGAAAAGCACATTTCCAGCCTCTAGTTAGCTATTCCTTTTCTGATTTCAAGATCTAGTCACCTAATTGTTATGTACTTATGTTAGCATTGATTGAGCTCATAGTCTATTCTAGAACATGGCCTTCTCAGGCTGTAGTTAAAGTTATTTTGTGATAATGTGCTTTAGCAGCTAATAGTTAACAATGGCTCTGATTGGTTCTCCAAATTTATTTATCTATTTATTTCTTGGAGTTAATATTTCCCTTGCAGATGTATGGACTGCTTTTAGGATTATCCAATGTTTGACAGATATTTCCCATTCACTGGATACTTTTTTCTTATGCATGGTTCAAAATTGTCATCTTGGTATGCATGACCATTATCATTATTATATGATGTGAAATTTAGATATGCCAGCATCTTTCAAGAAGATTTAGATACAACAATACATTTTACAGCATTAGCACTTTTTGAAATATGTAAAATGGTATGCGTCTTTATTGGTAACTATTCAGCTTCATTAGATCACAAAAAGAGTGATGTACAATATTCCAAGCCTCTCTAGGCATATATGCTGGAAAATCATCCACCTAACCTACTCTTACTATACATGTTAAATTTCAGCTCCAAAAAAAAAAAAAGATCACTGTTTATCCCTTGTCATATCCAACAATCTGTTAATCTTGCTTGTCATATCCAACAAGCAAGACATGAGGTCTTCTTCATACTCAAACCTGCCAGCCTCTATAGAAATCAAACTTGTTCTTGGGTAAATATTTAGCCATTATATATGAATCATTCATTTCCGTATGGATCTTCTCTATTTGCAATTGCTTCTCTACAAGAACATCTCTAATCCAATGATATCTGACATCAATGTGCTTGTACTTGAAATGAAAACTTGGATTCTTAACTAAGTGGATAGCACTCTAATTGTTACAAAGAACAACATATTCATCTTGTTGTATGCCCAATTCTTTAAATAATCGCTTCATCCATAAAATTTCCTTACAAGCTTCAGTTGCAACAATGTATTCAACTTCTATAGTCGATAAAACAACACATTTATGTAGTTTGGATTGCCATGACACTGCTACCCCTACAAAAATAAGTAAAAATCCTGATGTGGACTTTCTAGAGTCAGTGTCCCCAACCATGTCTGCATCAATATAGCATTCCAACATTGTCTTACCACTACAAAAACATAAACATAATTTAGAAGTGCCCCTGAGATACCTAAAAATCCACTTAACTTCTTTCCAATGTTCTTTTCTTGGATTGGCAAGAAATTTTCTAACCACACCAACTGCATGTGCAATATTAGGCTTATTGCAAATCGTAACATACATTAAACTTCCTATGGCTGAAGAATATGACACTTTCATCATTTCTTCCTTTTCTTTCTCTCTTGAAGGACCCTGTTTAAGACTCAACTTGAAATACTTGCAAGTAGAGTGCTAACTAACTTGGCTTTGTCCATGTTGAACCTTTATAACACTTTCTCAATGTACCTTTCTTGTGATAGACATAGCTTTCCAGCTTTCCTATCACGAGAGATTTGCATTCCCAAAATTTGTTGTGTTGAATCCAAGTCTTTCATAGCAAAACATTTGCTTAACTCCCTCAATCTGTTAATCTTGTTTGTCATATCCAACAATCAACATAGAGTAAGAGAATGATAAAATCATCATTAGAAAATTTCTTAATGAATACGCAATGATTTGTAATTGTTTTCTTGTACCCATTGTCCACCATGAGACTCAAATTTCTTATACCACTGCCTAGGTGCTTATTTTAACCCGTACAAGTTCTTTCTTAGTTTACAAACCATGTGCTCTTTTCCATTGATTTCAAACCGTTTCGGTTGCTCCATGTAGATGTCTTCTTCCAAATCACCATGAAGAAATGAAGTTTTGACATCAAGTTACTCAACCTCTAAATTCATACTTACTACTAGGCCCAACACTACTCTGATTGATGACATCTTCACAACTAGAGAGAAAATTTCATTAAAATGAATGCCCTTTTTCTGATCAAAGTCTTTCACAACCAACTTTGCTTTGTACCATGGCTGTGAGCCTTTTTCTTTTTCTTTCAACCCAAATACCCATATGTTCTCGAGTGCCTTTTTTCCTTTTGATAAATCCACCAAGTCATAAGTACAATTCTTATTCAATGAATCCATTTCTTTTTGCATATCTTTCAACCATTTTTCTTTTTCTTTACTTTCTACAACTTTCTCATAACATTGTGGTTCACCTGCATCAATGGGCATAACATACTCATGAGGAAAGTATTTCTTTGATGGCACATGTTCCCTAGTAGACCTTCTTAGTTGTAGTTCTTTTTTTTTTTATTTTGAAATTGTTTTTGTGGTAAATGAGGAGCTTTTATGGGTTGTTCCCCTTCTTCATGATCAACATCACCTAAGTTGCTACCAGAAGCACTACCATCATCAACCACATTATCTTGTAAATTTTTTCTATTTCCACCATACATAACAGAGGAAGGAACTAGATCCAAATCAACAAATCTTTCAGGCTTTGATTGTGACTTTGCAATGTTCTCAAGCTTAATTATTTGATCTTTAAGAAAGATCACATCTTTGCTTCTTATTAGCTTCTTGTCAACTAGATCCCATAACCTGGACCCAATATTTTCATCTGTATAACCCAATAAAATGCATTACTTGGACTTTCCATTAAACTTGGGCCTTTCATCTTTGGGAATATGCACAAATACCTTGCAACCAAACATCCATAGGTGGTCATATGAGACATCTCTCCTTGTCCACACCTTTTCTGGCACATCTCCATCCAAAACAATTGAAGAAGATAAGTTAATTAAATAACAAGCAGTATGCATTACCTCTCCCCAAAAAGATTTGGCAATTTAGCATGTGAAAGCGTACACCTAACCCTTTCTTCAATGGTGCAGTTCACCTATTTAGCCACACCATTATATTATGGAGTCTTGGGAATTGACTATTCATGTCGAATACCATGGTTTTTGCAATATTTCTTAAATGGACCAATGTATTCACTTCCATTGTCTGTACAGATGCATTTGAGGAGTTTCCCTATTTCTCTTTCAACTCTAACATGAAATTGTTTGAATATCTCCAAGACCTCATTTTTATGTTAAATGGTATATCCCATACTTTTCTAAATGCATCATCAATGAATGTAACAAAGTAAGAGGCACCACCAAGAGACTCGGCTTTCATGTCACATACATCGGAATAAACCACTTCTAAAACATTTTGCTTTTTATGAGGTTTTCTTTGAAAAGATATTCTATGTTGTTTAGCAGCAAAACAATGAACACATGAACCTAAATATGGACCTTTCAAGCCTGGGAGGAGTTGTTTAATGGAGGAGTCTTTTTCTATAACATTCAACTGCCCCTTCCATAACTAATCTTTCGTTCTGTAAAGAATACAACATCTTCACCCCTTTGCCATTACAAGAGATCCTTTGGTGAGTTTCCATTTTCCTTCACCAAAATTGTTGTCGTAGCCTTCTTCATCTAATTTTCCTATAAAAATTAGGTTAAAGCGAAGATCTGGTACGTGCCTCACATCCTTGAGAACCAATTTACAACCAACATCGGTCTCTATTTGTATATCATCTAACCACACAATTTTTGATGTATAGTTGTTACCCATTTTTACAACACCAAAATCACCTGATTTGTAAGTAGCAAAGAATCCCTTGTGTGGAGTAGCATAGTATGAAGCACCGATGCCAATAATCCAATCTATGTCTTGGAATGTAAGGCTAAAACAAGACTCTTCACATCTTGCAAAAATCATAACCTCACCATCTGAAACAACTTCAATTGTCTCCTTTCCTTCTTTCTTTTCATATTTTTCTTTCTTTTTGTTACTTTTTAATTTTCTACATTCTCTCTTGAAGTGTCTCGGCTTATTGCAATAATGGCAAGTGATATCTTTTATTTACTTGAATTTACCTCTAGACTTGTCATAGTTGTATGGACCTCGGCTTTGACTTCTACCCCAACTTTTTGTAAGAAGTGCATCTGATTATTAGTGTCCAAGATTTCTTTATAATTTTCTCATTGAGCAAACTACTTCTTACCATACTCATTGCGACTTTTCCTTCGGGTGCAGAGTTGCTAAGAGACACCTCAAGTGTCTCCCAACTTTCTAGCATTGAACTCATTAACAGTAAGCCTCGGAGCTCATCATCCAACACCATTTTCATTGAATCCAACTGATTTACAACATCTTGCATCTAATTCAAGTGTTTAGTAATGGACAAACCCTCATTTTATTTCAGATTTACGAGCTTTCTTATTAAGAAAGCTTAAGAAAGCCTTATTGCCGGTGGTTTTTTTCTCATACAACTCTTCCAACTTTTTCCAAAGTGGAATGGTTGAAGTTTCATTTGGCACAAGATGATAAATACTATCATTCAACTATTGTCGAATGTATACAATGGCTTTCAAGTTAAGAATTTCCCATTGGTCACTTGACATATCCTTGGGCTTGCCTTGTTCACCTTTCAATGGTGCATACAAGTCTTTGGAGAGCAATATATCTTTCATCTTTAATTTTCAAATAGACCAATTGCTTCCATTCAATGAAATCATCCTAACCGAATTTCCTTCTATGATGTGCACAAGAACCAAGCTCTTATAACACTTTGTTGAAAATGATCCCTATGTTTTTTCCTTATGCAAATCAAAGAGGTTTTAATATGCAGTAATGAAACAAATAGTTAAACACGAAACAAGCAACAGTAGTAGACACCAAGATTTAAGTGGAAAACCCCTCAATGTGAAGGTAAAAACCACGGGATACAATGTTTTTCTATCTAGTCACAGCTAGATGATGAACATCAAGAAGGTTCTTGGATTCTAACAACAAAACATCAATAAAATGGATAGCAAACAAGATGCTTCTCAGCCCTTGTAAATCTTCTTTTTCTTCCCCAAAACCTTCTTCTCAAAATCCTTTTATTTCTCTAAATATTTTTCTTAGAGAGCATTTAGAGTGAGAGAGTAGTAAGTGAGCTATCCAAATTCGTTGGGTAGCAAAAGACGTATTGGCTTGCAAGACAAACCAAAAAATACAAAAGACCCTTTTCCTTGATTTCCCTTTTTGTCATTTTCCACTTTTTCTTCATTTTGTCTTTATTCATTTGTGGGTCCCATCTCATGAGGAGGACAAACCAACAATAGGGACGTGGAGCTTAACTAGACCATAACATTTAATTAGGCTTAGAGAAACAAAAGTGGAAAATTGATCAAAAAATTAATCACGCTTTCTTTGATTGTGCCCAATTTTGTAAATGACACCCTAGTGAGTGAGGCAAAGCTTTGAAAGTTGAAGGGTCCCAGGCGGCATTAGTTCAAGCTTAAGACCTTTGTAGATCCTCCATGGCTGTATATGAATTCAAACAAACTAAAAGGTGGTATGGTCATGATAGGAGCATTAGTTAGAGGGTGTAACTCAAAGAAGTCCAAAATGAGATCCTCAACATCTCTTTTAATGGCAAATGTGATCCATTCCTTGATTGAAAAATGATGCTCCAACTCATAACAGATCTTAAGGCTGAACCTGGACAACACTGGCTGGGCAAAGCGAGGTATGGTCCGGTTGACTTGCTCAATGAATCTCTGTTTCCTCACCCTCGCTAAATCCATAGACCTCTCCCAAGGTTTTAAAACCGATCAAGAAATGCAACTACATTAGCTACCAGTTTCTAGGTCAGTGTTTTAACCATCCAGGTCAACCGGTTCAAATGTTTCAACCATATATTTCATCCTACCCTTTAGATTGGAATATTAGGGTAAGATGGATATAAATATTATGAGATAGGGGATAAGAGTGAGAGTGAGAGGAGGGTGTTGATTTAGAGAAGGGAGAAAAAGAAGGTTGAGAGAAAGAAAGAGAACGGAAGAAGAAGAAGAAGACAAAGAAGAAGAAGAAGAAGAAGAGAGGAGGAAGTAAAGGTGTGGGTGACTTGTAGCAGCAACGACGACGATGACCTATAGTGGCAATGGATCTTTCTCTTAGATCTCTTTCACAGATCTAAAATATGAGATCTCTTATAGATCTCATCTCTGAATTGATCTCTAAGATCTCTCTCTCATATATCCCTCTCTCTCTCTCTCTCTCAGATCTTAAATATCTAAGATCATTCTTATTTCTCTGTTTTTTTATTCTTTTTGAAAATTCTAAATAAAGCATATTGGACCGCGAACAATTGCCAGGTCAAACAATTCAGCGGTCAGACCATCTAGGTCAATGGTTTGTTGACTAATTCAACGTTTTTAATAAAATAATGGGTTAACATTAAAATGAAACTAGTGTCTTGACCCATTTCTGGGCTGAATTGTCCAACCTTTTGAGTCTAGCGGTTTTAAAATCATGGCCTCTCATATAGTTTTGAAAAAAAGTGCAAATACGTCTTTTCCCTTGGCTTTTCATTTTAGTAACAAAGGCATTGAAGTTGCCAAAATACCCTTATCATTGTTAAGGCATTATTATACATAATTTAAAATTCCAACTTTACCCCCACTAATTTATTTTGCCAAATAACTTTCATAGAGTAATTATCTCTATTCTTCCTGGATGAAGTAAGCTAAAAAGGTTAAAGTGAAGTAAAAGGAAACAAATCTTTCTTTATTTCAATGTATTTTAGTAATTTTAGATGAGTATGAAGTTGGTTGAGGGTAAATTTGGTATTTAAAAATCAATGCATTACATCAGCAATTTTTTATTTGGAATGCTAAAGAAAGAAAGGTATTTGTACCTTTTTTCAAAACAATAGGGGAGGTTTTTGTTAAGGTCAAAACACTAGGGAGTTTCATAGGATTGTTAGAAAACCCAAAGGGGATTTTTAAATGAATTTTAGTTGATTTTAAATTAATTAATTTATATTTAAAATTAAAACTATTTATTATTTTTATTTTTATTAATCCTTATTAAATTTAATTAAATAAATTAAGGTTTTATTTTTAGTGGAAATTAAGTTGGTTTTAAATTAGTAAAAATAAATTATAAAATTAATCATTGTTAGATAGTTTTGTTTTAGTTTTCTATTGATTTTAAATTGATATTAGTTTTAAATTTATCTTATTCATTTTTATTAATTAAATTATTTTTATTATATAAATAAAAATATTTTTATCAATGATGGTAATTAATAATTATTTTTATTTTATTTAAGTAACTTTCTAAATTATTTTTGCTATGGTTAATAATTTTTTATTATTTTCAAATAGAATATAAATGGATTATAGTTTTTCTAATTTTTTATTCAATGTTTTCAACCTGTCATTAATTCTAGTAGTTGAACCATATAATCATCATTCAATCGTATTTCTAATTCTAGGTTTCCTAAAATCCGCCCTATTCGACCTAGGCAATTGAACCATTGACCCTTTTGACCCAATTATTGGGCTTGGTTATCTCAGGTTCCACAATTTTTGTAGCTCCATATACAAAAAAACTCAATTATTTGCCTAGAATTTCATTTTTTGGCTCTTATATTCATAAAAAATTAAAAACAAATAGACCTTATATTCTGCATATGTAGATGGATGATGTGTCATGGTTTGGCTCATCCAACTCGGACAGTTGAACTCTTGACTTGTGACCTAGAGGCAGAAACTATTCAGCCTCATAGTTAATTTTTAAGAGACAATTTTATTTGTGAAGTGAAGTAAATAATATTTATCTTAAAATATAAATTACTTGATTAATTAACTTAAAAATTAACTATATTTTAAATGAAAGTAAATTATTTGCCAAATAATATATCAATGAATATCTCGATTTCAATATAATTAATCTTTATTAATAATTAAGATTTAGGGTAAAATATAAAAACCATCCCTGGAATAAATTATTTTATATACGATTTTACAAAAATGACCTTATTTGAAACTCGACAGAAAGCTCTCTTAGATCTCTTTATCCTCTTAATTGGCAAGTAATTACCAAGTTTGTAACACGAGAGCACCCCAAATTAATTAGAAATAGGGTAAAATGGATACAAACTGGAAATTGCAAGGTAAAATTGGTGACCGCTGACACTTTGCGTTACTTAGAACAACTTGGCTAACAATTGAAAACCATGTCATCATCTACCACAATGATCAAACATTGTTAAAGTTGCCATCAATCAATGGTTTAAGTAAAAAGTCCTCTTGTATACTTCTCCAAATATACTGCCCCAAAGTTGTTTTCTCAACAACCCATCAGCGCACTAGTACCGACATATTTGTCCATTTCCTCCTTGTTTCTGATACCCTAATATTGATGATAAACCAGAAGAAAGCTTTGAGCCTTTGACGATTTATAGTAATAAGTGGGTTAAATGGTTTATATAACCTGGACTGTCCTCTTGAACAAAACTTTGCCTAGTTCGCATGATGCTCTCAAACACTAACCCTAGATTTAGCTGGTAGTTTTGGTTCTTTGAAGACTAAAACACTGTTTGTTGTTGCAACAACAACAAACTACTGGTTAAATCCAGGATTGAGTCGCCGGAGCCCACAAAATAGATGGAAGGCTAGGCCTAGGCAGATTTTTATATGGCAAGTGTTTTGCAATCTATATGGTCATTGTGGGTCCCACTATGAGAAGCTGGACGTTGGAGTATCAGGGTTCCTCTCCTTTTCAGACGATGGAGTTTCAAAGAGTTCTCCTTGAATCAATGAAGTTCAGGATGAGAAATGGAAAGATGATAAAGATATCAAAGGGAAGTTTTTGTCAAGTTTCAAATAAGGTTATTTTTGTAAAATTGTATGTAAAATAATTTATAAAGGGTATAATGGGCATTTGGAAAAATTAATGGATTAATTTAACGTTTTCCATTGTGTCAGTGACGGAAGGGAGGTTTTTGTCAATTTTTTTTAAGTGTAGGGGAGGTATTTGTTAAAATGAAAATAAAGGGGAGGATTTTATGATTATCAGAAACTTCAGGGGTGGTTTTTATATTTTACCCTAAGATTTAATATAAATATATAATTTATATAAAATTATAGCTAAATTAAAATGGATATATATACAGATATAATTAATGAATATTAGGCAATTTAATGGAGTAATAGAGAGGAGAGAAAATGAGTGACATGAGTTATGGAAGGAGAAGAATCAATGGCATAATTAATGAGGAGAAATAATTAAAAGAGTTAATGGAGAAGAGGAGAGCTAAAGATAATGACGAGTTAATGAGGAGAATTAAAAGATAAATGCCTAGAAGATTGGGCACTTGTGTTACTTTGTTTAATTTTAAAATTAGAAAGATTCAAGAAACATAAAAAAAAAAAATAAGTGCCTCTGAGGAAAAATGAGAAATGAAAAAAGTGTCAATTTGGTAGGTTCCATTTTAATATATAGATATAGATAGATTGGCTTTTATCTCAAATTCTCAGTTAACTCAAATGGGAAAAAGTGTAATATCTTGCTATTATAAGCACCAATGTTCTCAAAACAGGACGGAAGAGTCAGACTGGAAACTGGTCTTCCGTTTCGATATTGGATAAAACCAGGCAGAATTAGTTCAACGACTTACGTTGGAAGTAAGTCCAACACCTGATTATATCAATAATGTTGGAATTTAGGCTTAGTTCACAAATACAAGGTTTAGAAATACTGTATATATATAAAGTTTTGCATTGTACATAATTACATTTATACTCTTCATAAATAACTACAAAATGTTGTAAACATTAATTTGCAGTGACAGGGGTACCCAATATGATCTTGGCTTCAATTTCCATAGGGGTGCAAAATGGGCAGGTCCAAGGTGACCTAACCAAGTTTTTGCAGGCCTGGGCCCAGCACACACACAAAAAGAGAAAAAATTAACTCAATATCTTGAGCCTAATTAATCCAGTATGAGGACCGAAAATCTAATCATAACTAGTCTAAAATTTCTGGCTGAATCGGTCCAAGCTTGAGTTAGACCTGCCCAAATTGCACCCTTAGGCTGTATTGGTAACTAGTATAAACGCAAGGGAGTGCAAATGAAAGGAATGCAAATTTTTGTTTAATTTTGTTTTGGATTTTACTTTATTATGTTTCATGTCTTAATTTATTTCATTTGTAATGCAATCAAACAAAATAAACTCAAATTTGGAACAAAAATAAGTCAAAATTTACACTCAAATCAGTTGCACTGTCATGGTTTTGCATCAGTGCAAATGTATTTACATTGCAACCAAATACAGCCATATTTCCTATTCTTAATTTTCCCTTCCTACAATAACCAAGTAGTTCAACAAGTTTTCTTTCATCTTGCTTGGCTGCAATCCCCTATCGAGTCCAGTTATCACAATTCATGTAGAATGGTATTATTTTCTCTCTTTAAATTTGGTTCATAAATCCAATTCAACCAATCCCAGTTTCAAGAATAGGTTGCGTGCGTATCAGGATTAGGGATAAAGAGAACAACTTGGGCTGGCCAAACCGAAGAGGCGAAGACCAACCTGAGCCCCTCGCCCGACTTGAGCTATTTTTTTTTCTTTTTCTTTTTCTTTTGTTTGAAAAGGCCAAAGGCTAAGTTCATTCATCAAGCATCTCACTTTGAATAACATGATGTAGGAAAGAGGGAATAGAAGACTACGTCTGAGTATGATTACAAGATAAAGCAAATTATCTAAATTGTGAGCAGCTCTATTCACTTCTGCAATCAGAGATTTGCGTACGAATACGCCAAGGAGGTTGTTGCTTCTCCTCCAAGAGAATAGAACAATTGATTTTTGAGTTGCCTTCGATGTAAATGATAGAAAAGCCCATGTCAATTGAGAATTTCAAGTCCTCCCACCAAGGTTTTAAAAGGCTATTTGAGGTGTAATCCTCAAAATTTAAGAAAAAAATCAATTAAAGTTTATATATTAAAGAAAATAACATAATATACTAAATTCAAATTATAGAAGGCACACATATCTATAAACACTTTAGCTGATTTAATCTATAATAATAATAATAATAATAATAATAATTGATGTTGTTCGATTCGAGGTATTTTGAATTAAGGAAGTAGTCAGATAATCCTGCCCCTTAGACGAAGTTGAGGTGGAATGACAAAACTGCACACCAAGATCTGCGATCACAGGAAGAGTCAAAGGCCTGAGGAGTTATTCCCCGGGTAGGCACTCAAACGCTCAAGTCAGTAAGGTAATAGGGTTGGCCATGACGAGCAGATTAGAATGATGCTAGTTCCGAGCCGAAGAGGTGATGTGAAGAGGTGCTAAGTGAGTAGAGAGTTCCAAAAGTCCCTTACCTCGAGTGAGGAATACCTATTTATAACTAGACATCCGTGTTTTGGTTAGATAGGACTTATAGGATTGTTGGGATGAGGTTATCCATCGAGGTCTTCAGGGAATTCCCTTTTCCCCGGTGGAGTCCACTTCCTTGTCTATGTAGGACATTCCTTCTTCCTCGCACTCTTTCATCATGCGGTTTCAAGTGACAACACTGATGCGGTCTGAAGAAGGTGACCACGGAATCTACCACGTGACGCCCTTTGCCAACTCGACAATCACTTGAACACCACTCCTCCAGTTCCGAAGTTGAGGAGTGTAGTGCTTGGCCATGACTATGCAGAAGAGTTCTATGGTCCTCAACTAAGGAACTCCAATTTCCTTGAGCTGGATGGCCTAAGGTAAGACCAACTTAATGGGCAGACTAAGTAGTTCAATGCTCATACTGTTTCTGTTACGGGTCGGTAGACGCATCATTTCATCTTCCCAAGGTCATGTGCGTCCAAAGTGCGGTGACAAACCTACACCATTGATCTTATTTGATTTGAACAGTTGGCTGCCTCTATATAAAGGGAGGTGGCAAGCCATTTTACTTTGCCATTCCTAAGTGAAAGTGATCTTAGGAGTTCGACAGGTGCTTCAGGTGTTTCGCGGTGTTACACTTAGGTAAGTTGTCTTCCTTTTCCTTCTCATCTTCTTGCTCTTCCACTTAGTTGTTCGATTATTGTATGTTGGGTAGTGAGTATGAGACAGGGTCTCACCCCAAGGCCACCACACTTGTAGTCTGTGAGATTGACGCCCATTAGGCCGAGGTCGAGGGGCCCGAAGATGGGGGTGCCACAATGGAGGAGGTCGAGGTGGATGTAGAGGTGGCGTCTGAAGAGGGGCCGGGCACTTCGGAGTGGTTCGGTAGCCACTTCACTTCTTCTCCTTGTAGGCTAACACCCCGAGACCTAGCCCACATTAGAGCCCTTTATTGTATTCTCGAGGAGTACGAGTTAAGGTGTCCTGGAATAGGTTAGAGGGCCTCTTCGGCTCGGTCAAGCGAACTCTATATTTATGAGGACAACCTAATAGCTGTGTTGAGGTTCCCTTTGGGTGCAGGCATCGCGACAATGCTGAGGTGGTACCGTGTCCAATCAATCCAATTTATGCCCAACTCCTTTAGGTACCTAGTCAGCCTTCTCTACTATTGTACAATTCAACGTGGACATTACTTTGCCAATGTTCACGTACTTTATGCACTTGAAGAAGCACCAGCAAGGCTACTATTACTTCTTCGCTTGGTAGAACAATAAGGTGCTCGTGGGAGCCCCCCTCCATGATGAAGCACTGGAAAGAGGAGTTCTTCTTCGTTCGCCACCAAGGGGCTAGCCGTTCCCTACTGAGTTGTCAATCCTGAAGACCAAGGTGAAGGATGATGGAGCCCCTAACTGGTCTGCCCTTGTTTTGTAAGTTTTTTATGCTTCATTTCTTCGGCTTTGACTGACCATTATTCTTTCTGCGATAGATATGGTTATGGTTAGTGACAAGGAGGAGAGGACAAGGTCCATACAGACCGCTGCGCAGAGGAAGGCAGTAGCCCAAGCAAGGGTGCCGCAATAGTAGTGCCATCCCGAGGCCGTGACTCCTTGGCTGCACAAGAGGCCGAGACCCGATGAGTGCAGTCCGTGCCCCGAGGAGGTCTTGAGACCCGATGTTGTTCCTATACACCATGTATAAAGTTGTGCCCAAATTGATTAGAGCAGTCTTAAAGGGATGACAGTTGGTGGACTTCAAGTAGTTGGGACCAAGGGTGAGATGGTTAGGAGAAAAAAAGGATAATTTGCATATAATATACATCATTATATTTCAATTTCACACTTTGAGGACCTATACCACACATTTTGACCGTTGGATGTGGTTTACACTCAAGATCCAAAATCGGTTATTATATGCAAGACTAGGTAATTTGGACCATTGGATCTACTCAATGGATCCTAAATATCAAGTAGAAGTGTCACACCGAATCACCCCTTTGGCTGATTCTTGAAACACCCCACCAAATAACCAACCATGAGAACACGTTTATTTTTGTTGAATTCTAAAATAACTTTATGGTTTGTTTCTTGAAACGCCCAACCAAACAAATAAACAAAAAAAAAAAAACGTTTAATCCTGCCATCGGGGCGAAAAGGTTTCCTCATAATGGATTTAAGCATGGCCACGGGCAAAAAGGTTTCCTCATAATCGATACGTTCTTTCTGAGTATACCCTTTTCGCCACCAAATGAGCTTCATAGGTCTCAATCCTACCATCGGGGCCCTTCTTCCTCTTGTAGATCCATTTGCAACCAATTGCTTTTACCCCGGAGGGCGGATCTACTAGAGTCCAGACCCCATTGGTCTCCATCGAGTCCATCTCAGCTCTCATGGCCTCTACCCACTTCTGGGAATCTATGTCCAACATAGCTTCCGTGTAAGTTACGGGATCCTCCTCACTAGTCAAGGCTTCCACCAGGTAACTATCCTGGTCATAACCATATTGGACAGGTGGTCTGGATACCCGAGTGGATCTTTTAGGTTGATCACTACCTGGAACTTGTGGGACATCTCCCACTGCTCCTGAGCTCTCCTCATCAAGAACTATTTCCTGATGATGGGTGTCTAGGATGTATTCGGTTTCTAAGAATTGGGCATTTCGACTACAGAAAACTTTCTACTCACTTGGGTCATAGAATAGATAACCCACCGAATCTTTTGGGTAGCCTATAAATAGGCAACGACTGGTTTTTGACTCCAACTTGTCTGCACTTGTTCTTTTAACGTGTGTAGGACAACCCCAAATCTTCAAGTGTCTTACACTTGGCTTCCTTCCGGTCCATAGTTCATATGGAGTTTTCAGAACCAATTTGGTTGGAACCCGATTCAGCACATAAATAGCAGTCTCTAATGCGTATCCCCAAAAGGATGTGGGTAACTCTGAGCGTACGAGAAGTGATCGGACCATGTCCAACAAGGTCCTATTCCTCCTCTCTGAAACTCCATTGAGTTGAGGTATAGCAGGAGGAGCTAATTGTGACACTATCCCGTTGACCTTTAAGTAGTCCCTGAATTCGTCAGAGAGATACTCGTCACCTCGATCTGATCAAAGGGCCTTAATTTCTCTCCCTAACTGTTTCTCGACTTCTTGCCTGAACTCTTTGAACTTTTCAAAAGATTCTGACTTGTGTCTCATTAGGTACACGTAACCATATCATGAGAAATCATTTGTAAAGGTGATAAAATACACGTGTTGATTCCGTGTCCTAACACTCAGGGGACCACAAACATCAGTATGTATTAGGTCAAGTGTGCCTGCAAATCTTTCAAGCTTACCATCAAATGGCCACTTAGTCATCTTACCTTGTAGACAAGGCTCACGAGTGGGAAGATTTTCTATGGTTAGAAAATCCAAAGGACCATCATTTACCAGCCTTGTGATTTGGTCAACACTGATATGGCTAAGTCGGTAATGCCAGAGGCACGTGGGATTTACTGTATCACGATTTCTTTTCTTGGGATTTTCGACCAACGTAGTTTCGATTAAGTTAGTCTCCAAAGAAGGGTGTAGAACATAGAGACCGTTCTCCAGTTCGCCGCATGCGATGAATTTGTTATTCCGTTTAACAGTAATCATATTACTAAAATAAACAGTATATCCATCAGCACACAGTTTAGAAACAAAAGTGAAATTTCTTCACATGTTCTGTACATAAAGACAATCTTTTAAGTACAAGCACTCCTTCTCTAAAAACTAATTCTACGGTTCCTATTGCCGTAGCTGCAACACTTGTAGTCGTTCCCAAGAATAGTGTCACTTCGCCTTCACTCAATCTTCTGCTAACTTTGAACCCCTGCAGTGAGTTACACGCATGAGTTGAAGCCCCAGAGTCAACACACTAGGACACAAAAGTAACTAACATATTAGTTTCTATGACACAAGTTTCGACGTTACCTTTCTTAGATTCCAGGTAAACAGGACAG
>NW_010729208.1:642740-653997 GCF_000365185.1 Nelumbo nucifera
CATCCAATGACCTTAAGGGACACCATGGCAATGATGTGCATTCAGTCAGGGTGTGCGCAAGAGCCACTAACGAGTCATCATGGGCCAAGTGCTTATGGCCCATGGTCGCAGCACATCAAACATCCAATCATCACATGTAAAGGAGGAATTGATCCAATCAATTAACTGCTATAAAGCCCATTGAACATCCCATTTGAAATCCATAACATTAACAATTAATGTTGACTAGGTGTATGGGCTGAATCGTAGTTAGCAGTTCGGCCCATACAGCTTTTCTCACAAGGGTGGGCTTCTGCAATTTTAACCTTTTAAAACTGGGCTTTACAGGTCAGATTTGGAACTGCAAGAGTGAGAAAATTGGACTGAAAACAGTTTCTTTCGAACCCTAGATTCGGTCCAAACAATTTTGGTCCAATCTAGTCCGAAATGGTCCGAAACTGATTTTCAATTCAAGAATTAATTCATGAAAGATCTGAAATTAATAATTTTGATTTTAAGCAATCACAAATCMACTAWGGACTRTTCGCAYCACCTRCAAAACAGAGGTTAATCACTAGGGTTGCAGTTTCACAAACTGCAAATCGCAAAAAGCGATTTCTCCATCTACAAATCTCCAGCGCCGCCTTCTTCTTCCTTCTTCAATTAAGAAAATAAAAAAAAAACAGAAATCCTATTTCTATTAATTTATTACGTTCTTGATCAAATCCTATACATTCAGTCTAGAAAAATAAAAAAAAAAATTATTTACAGACCGAATTGAATAAAATAAATGAATAAAAAGGAAAAAGGGTGCACAGACCATTTGCGCCAAATCTGCACTGCGATCTCCAGGTTCGAACAGTCCATTAAATCAAAATAAATAAAAAACAATTCTAAATAAATTTTGGATTTAACAAAAATTAATTTCAGATCAATCGCCCTTAACAAGAAACAATTTCTTGAAATAGAGAAAACAATCTGCGCAAATCTTGGCAGAACATCTTCTGTCCATCTGCGTAGGTTCAGATCTGATTTTCTTTTGGTTCAGGATTCGAACCTGTGGCATTGATACCACTGAAAGAATGGTAGGATCCATCTAATGGACACCAAATCAATTGCGAAGTGGGTGGGCGAATTTCGAAAATTTTTCTATCTTCTTCCAATTGGGAATCATATTCCCTAAATTTAGAATACAATATTCAAGGATCCTGCTTGAACCATAATCAAATCAGATCTGAACCAAAAAGAAAAGGGAGGAGTTATACCTGATCCAGAGAAACAGTATCTCCCAAAATTGGTGTTCACGCCCAAAGAAGACACCAAGATCCACTCCTGCTGAAGATGGCACAGTTGTTTATGGAACGGAACCAGCAGAGTGTGGAATTCAGAATTCTGTGTCGAGTGTATCCATATTTCTCCATTTGATTAATTCCCGATAATAGGCATTTTTTTTCAAATAAATTGGATAGTGAATATGCAATCATTACTTTTTTTTTACTTTTTTTATAATAAATAAAAAAACCAGTGCTTGTGGAGATAACGGGCAACATGCATAATGGGTTTTCATTTTATTTTCTATATAGTTACATAGAACACCCTGAAATTTCTTATATTTGTGACCAGATTATTTGAGTTTGTGAAAGTATAAATGTTACTCACAATTACTATGTTTTTTTTTTCATTTAACTGATGCAAATGATACGAACAACAGAAATAATTGTAATTCCATTGAATTATCTCACATAAAAAAGGTAGGGAAATTTTTCAAAACCCACCATCACTTTTTATGAATTCTCTTAAACTCACCATAACTTTTTAAAACGTCCAAAACTCACCATGTCCGATGAGTTTTATTTTCCAAAACTCACGTTCCGTTAATGCACCGTTAATGTTTCTTAACGTAAATGGCCATGTTAGCATAAAAACAATAAATAAATCAAAGTAGTTGTGACCATATTGATATTTTAACACCATGTTCATATTTGCGGTCTGACGTCGTTGGGAGATGGTAACTGTTAGTAGTGATCATTTGGCGTCAAAAAAAAAAGAATTGCAAGTGATCATTTAATATCTTTCCGTGGACTGACTCGACGACTTGACTCTTGCTCCCAATATTATTTATCAAGGGGAGGGCTGAGGAGGCGAATTTATATCCTGCAATTATTAAGCGATTGATCTGCTGAGAGAGAGAATGGAGAAACGTCTTCATGCAGCAGCTTCGGAGGGGAGTGTATCTTCCTTACTTGAATCGCTTCAAGAAGACCCGCTTATTCTCGATAGGGTGATTATATCTTGCGTTAGCGAGACTCCTTTGCACGTAGCGGTGTTGCTCGATCACCTCAATTTTGTGCGAGAGCTTCTTCGGCACGGCAGTCACCTCTTCACTTGGCATCAGCCAAAGGGTATGTTGATATTGTAAAAGAGTTGTTGGTTGGTCCCGACACTTGCTTCGCTCGTGACAAAGATGGGAAAACCCCGCTTCATCTAGCAGCAATGAAAGGCCGAGTTGAAGTCCTGAAATTGATTCAAGCAAAACCACAAGCAGCTCGACTACAATTGGATTGTGGATGGACCATTCTACACCTCTGTGTGAAGTATGACCGCCTAGAGGCACTGAAGTTGTTGTTGGAGTCGGTGGGTGATGACGATTTTGTAAACCTGAGGGATGATGATGGGAACACAGTTCTTTATCTCGCTGTAGCTGATAAGCAAATTGAGGTATATATGTTTGGCTCACCTCTTTGTGCCAAAGAGACGTCACTCTAACAAATACTAAATAGGGTTAACACTCTTCATTTTTTTCTAACTTTCACCTAAACACAACCTTTGTGGGTGTTTGGCATCCATGCCAGAAAATGGCAACATATAGGCATCACATCAAAGAATATGGTACTTCAAACAACACCCTCTTGTTTGGTATTGTATCTTCTAGAAAAAAAAATGTTACTCTAGACCATGCCTTGAAAATGGGGAAAATGTGGTCTGGAGTAACGTTAAATTCAATGTTTTATGAGAAAACTGTGCATTGCTGCCAATGGTGCAATGATGTGGCATCATCTTGGACATTAGATAGTATAGATCAATGTTGAAAATGTTGCTGCCAGCATCGGTACCAAACAAACCAGTGTTGTTTTCTCAGAAAATGCTTGTGATAGCACCGGTTCCAAACAAAAAATAAGTACCAACACCATTTATAACTCCACATATCTAACACCGTTTTTATGAGAAAATGGTGCGATGTTCCCAACACCAATGCCAAACGCCTACTTTATTTTTCTGGGAGTATATTACGAGTTCAAATCAGCCCCCCAAAAGATTCTCCCCTCCCCCAACATCCCACAGCACATCCCCGCCATGTATTGGGAACATCTCCCGATGATGACATCATCATTTCTGGTATTATCATCGGGAGATGTTCCCAATACACAGGGGGATGTGCTATGGGACGTTATGGGGGGCTGATTTGATCTCGTATAAATTGTTGTACGTAGGTGTAGCACCTCACTAAAACAACGAAATCAAACACAACCATATAGATTACTAATCATAAGTAATTGCCAAAGAGTTATGCAAATATTACAATATTTTCCATTAAAACTTTTATTTTTCTGTATTTAAATATTGGGTTAATCCTAAATTTAAAAGGTTTACATATAATGTTAATTCAAAACAAATTAAAAACAAAAACATTCTTCTTAGGACATAGGGTTTCAAATTCAAAGTACAAAAAATATGGTAAAGCAAAAACAACACCTTAATTTTTAATATTTTTTGCAACAATAAACAACGTTTATAGGGGTCACGACTATTGAAGTCAAAATCACCTGCCAACAAAATACATTCCAACTCCCTATCAACAACATCTAACATGACACATCTCAAACATAGCGGGTCCCAACAATTTTGTACGGAGACAGAGGCATATGGTGACTGATCAAGTTGGCACAGTGTTGGAACTTATTCTATTAACATGTGATCCCAACTCTAATTCTTAAATGCTCTGTATTTGTCAACTTGATTCTTAAATATAATAAATGTAGAAGCAGTATCATTCTTGTGAGCAAGAGGAAAAATCCAACTAAATTTAATAAAGGAATCAACAAAACTAATATAGTAATTTAAACCATGTCTAGACATCACAGGGGCTGGTGCCCATAGATCAGAATACACAAGTTCCAATGGTTCTACTACCTTGAAATTGCTGGGGAGAAAAGGTAAATGGTGACTCTTTCCTAACTGACATGTTGAACAGAATGGTAAATCTTTATTGGAAGTTATAGGAAGCTTATTCTCAATATGACTTGCTTCACCGTTCTGAATGCTGGATGCCCTAAACGCTGATGCCAAGTACTCAAATCTACTCTTTCACTAAGATGTGCGACAGGACTGATATTGGCTTTTGGGCGATGAATTTTGTAAAGTCCACAGTCAGTGGTTCCTTCAAATAGGGTTTTCTTCGACTTCCGATCCTTCACAAAGCAATTAAAGGGATGAAATTCAAAGAAAACATCATTATCAATGGTGAACTATGCAACAGATAAAAGATTCTTAGTGATATCCGGAACATGAAGAGTATCTTTGAGTGAAGTTTAAGATTATGCTAGATCATTGGTGACATGGTGTGTCGCTCCAGAATCAGGATACTACCAGAGATCAGTAGACGAGTATTGATATGATGGAGGTTTAGAGGCTTCGGTGTTGTAGACAGTGCTTGTTTGGGAGTATATTTGATAGATGCATCAAATCTTCTACGACATGTAAGAGTAGAGTGATTAGGTAGTTTGAAGATTTGACAATGACTACCTTTGTATCTGCGATTTGGATTTGGGTTGGATTTCTGATTCTGCTCCTTTTCAATTCTTTCAAATGGAGTGTTGGGAGTGTTGGGCCGATTTCCTTTGTATTTGTATGCCATGTTGGCTGATACTTCAAGTTCTTGAACCTTCTTGGTTCGCTCAAGTTAAGATCATGTTGTAAGAGTAGATTGTGTAAAATGTCATAAGAAATACCATCTAGTCGGGTGAGTACTACAACAGTAAAACTCTCATATTCAGATGACAGACCATCTATAGTTTGATAGACAAGATAAGAGTCAGACAAGGGTTCTCCTGCGACTGAGAGTGCATCAGAAATATTCTTTATTTTGAATAGATAATCACTCATGGAAAAGCACCCTTTCTTTAGAGCATTTAACTCAAAACATAGTTAAATGATACGAGCCTTTAATTTTGGTGCATAAGTAGTTTCTAGTAAAGACCATGCCTGATGAGAGGTAGTGCATCCTCCTACCTGAGAAAGTACATGCTCTGTGAGAGAGGATAGGATCCAACTCAGTAGAAGTTGGTCTTGGATACGTTAGGCTTTGTAAGCTGGGATCTCAATCTGATCTCCTATAGTGCCGGTGAAGGAAGTGATGAATTGAACAGGACATTTGAGAGATCCATCAACATAGCACATTAGTTGATGTCCATCAAGTATAGGGAGCATCTGAAGGCGCCACAGAACTTAGTTGTGACGATCAATCTTAATAGAGATAAGCTGAGTCACATTGGTGCAAAGATTCATAGGTTCAAGTATAGGCAGAGTAGTTTGGGTGATACAGGTTTGACTGGAAGTGTTGGAGGTCGACATGGTTTTAGTGGAGAGTATTCAGGCGTTCCTAAGCTCTGATACCATGAAAGAGCTTAAGAGAAGAATTCTCTCTTGATTAATTTCATTCAATGTTCTATACGGTATTTATACATGTTCTATGTGTACAAATAAAAACAGAGTAAGAGATAAATACAGGGGTAAGGATAAATACAAGATAAGAGATAAATACAAGAGATGAGTGTAATCGGTTGCAACAGTATAGGAGTTTGTTCTTATCTCAAATACTAGGTAATCTATTACACAAACAGTGGAACACCACTTCCAAAACTACAATGCGAGCCCTCTACCAACAGTTTAGGACTTGGATGCTTACTTCAACTCACGCACCATGGAAACGACCAACGTTTGGCAAGTCTTCTCTAAGATTGCTGGGTGGGAACGACGGAAAGGGTCAGGGTAAGGATGAGGAGAGTTTGATGCAGGGTTCTCAACGACAGGGCTGGCCGGAGAGAAGGGAGGGGCAGGTGGTAGTATGGGGAGTTGATAGATGGGACTGGGATCCAAAAGCTAAAGTGACAAGTGGGATGAGGAGAGGGAGCATAGAAACCAAAGAAGACAGGAGTCATGATGACTCAGAAAATTTTAGCAATTAGAAATCTAGACTAGGAGATGCAATACTTGAAAGAAGGGATCATAGCAGATAATGGCAATAAAATTTCAAAAATAGGTTAACTTTTTAAAAATAATATCAAATAAGGGCAACAATACTATTCACCTTCTTCCTCTTGTAGATCATTCATCAGCACCGCCACCTCCAGCAATGCCTCTGTCCACCTTCGCCTGTGCCTCTACTCAACACCGCCACTTCTGCCCACCTCCACCTTTGCCTCCGGAGGTGGCTGAAGACAGAGGCGGCAGCGGCGGCGCTGGTGGATGGTATACCAGCGCCACTGCTGCCGCCTCTGCCTTTGCCCACCTCTCCGCCTCTGCCTCTACCCAACACTACCACCTCCACCCACCTCTGCCTTTGCCTCCGAAGTTGGGCGGAGGTAGAGGGGGCGGCGGTGGTGCTGGTGAAGTTGGGCAGAGGCAGAGGTGGAGTTGGGTGGAGGCGTTGCCGGAGGTGGGTGGAGGCGGCATAGGTAGGCAGAGGCATTACTGAAGGCGACGGTGGGCAACGACGAGCGGTGGCACTAATAAATGATCAGCAAGAGGAAGAAGATGACAATGTTTTTGCCCTTATTTAATATTATTTTTAAAAAGTTAACCTATTTTTGAAATTTTATTAAAAATATTAATTTTATTGATATCAAGGCCTAAACTTTGCCCTTATCTATTATAATTCCTTGAAAGAAGAGTCTCATTTCTTGGATTGGCAGTTTTCACACATTTGTCATAGAGCTAATAAGTTGGTTAGCAAGTTTGAGGGAGCAGGTAATGATGGAAGAAGTGGTAGCTCAGGAAAGAGACAAAAAATAGAAGTGGGAATTTGGATCCGGGATGAGGAGGTGAGTCGGTGTCAGCAAATGGATAAGACCTTGTTAAAGCATACAGGTCTGGATTATAGAGGATTCGGATCTTTAGTCTTGATTTTATATGTTCTCTCATGTGAGAGTTCAGGGAAACTCATGGCCAGCTCAATGAAATGGAATTGCCACCTATTTTTTAGAGAAAACGGGCCCTCATTTTCAGCATAGAAAAATTGACTTTACTGCTTCAATAGCAACCCCATCCTCCACCAAGGGAGGCATTGAACGGAAAGGCTTTGGGTCCCAAGGGTTGGGAGAAGGAAGGTGTTAGGCACCCCTCTCTCCAAGTTGTTGTAGCAGCCCCATACAGAAAAATTGACTTTATTGCTTCGAATCCTCCACCAAGGGAGGCACTGAACAAAAAGGCTTTGGATCCCAAGGGTTGGGAGAAGTAAGGTGTTAGGCATTCCTCTCTCCAGGCTACTATAAGAGCCCCATACAGGAATTGTTCATGCTCAAATTATAATTTAACACTCATGAACAAGATTGCTTACAGTTTATGAAATCTGGCAAAAACGTTTCCAACTCCACCCAAAATTGATTTGAGGTGATGTTATCGGGTCTTAGGTATTGATTTCCCAAAGGCCCTTACCTTTCTATCTCTTTTTCTCAATCTAGAGAAAACTGGGAATGCAAGTTTCCCGCGGTTTCAAGACTTCAAACAACCCAAAACTAAACTAAAAAACACAGATTATAAGTTAAAACTAAAAAAAAATGATAGAATGAGAGAGTTACCTCTCATGCACTACCTTGAGAAGAGTTTTCCAGCAACTAGAAAATGTTCAAATGAAGCTTAGACAAGATAATGAGTTGGGGTGAGTGTTTTTGGTTTCAAATCTTCAGTGTAAAAATAAGGAAGGCAAATTTGAAGTTTAAGCTTCAAAGGATTTGTGATTTTAGGTAAAATAAAAGTATTACAGAGCTTGGGGAAAAAGGCCCTTTATCCTCTCCTCCTTTCAAACTCGAGTTGGACCTCAATTTATAGAGGAAAAGAGAGAGAAATGGGTCAAAAACTCATCCAGAGATAGTGCTTGGGATTCAACGGAGTTCTTTCACCAAAATAAGCAAAGTTCTTAGAGGAAAAGGCCTTCAATTGACCCTTCATTCTCTGTGCAACATTTTTCCTTGAGTTTGGATGGTTTTCTATGAACTTTGCACGTCCAATGAGAGGTTGGGAGCATGCTAGATATTGCAGTCCCATATTTGGGCCTGATAGTGACAACAAACATAAATTTGAGTAATGTGCACACGTGGATTTGTCTTTTCTTAGTTTTAAGTGGGGATATCTTTGATATTATGGGCTTTCTAAGCCTATTAGGCTCAAATTCATTGGTCCAGGTGTTCTAATGGGTCAGGTAAGGTGCTGATGACATCAACCCCCACCCTCTTGAGGTCCTAGGTTGCACCAGCTGATGTGGCAACTCAATCTGGCATGCCAAAATGGCATCTTCTTGGTTCAAAATTTAAAAAATTTATAAAAAAAATTAACGATTCACACTTGTTTTTTGCAAACTTTTGCAAATCTAGCACTCTAGAAATAAAGTTTGGAGTCTTAGAGTCATTTGGAGGTGAAAAAAATCTTATTTTAGGGAAAAGAAGCTTGCTTCCCCCTTTAATTTTTTTTTCTTTTTTAGTTTTTGGTCATTTCTTTTTAGTTGATACGCCCCGATACACCCACGATATGCCCTCGATACAGGTCTGATATGCATAAAAAAGACAAAACATTTGATTTCCATGCATTTCCCGTATCTATTTTTTAAAGATACTATATGATATGCCCCGTATTGGGCGTATCGTATTGAAATTTTAAACCTTGGGTGGATGAGGCTTGTTTGAAACATTTGTTGGTAGCAAATATGATTTATGGGGAAACATTATACCAAAACAAACTTAGCCAATCATATAGTATCATAAAAGTGGTAACAAATCAAACCTGAATGTGATCCATTGGCATCCATGTATATATGTATATATAAAAATACCTAGCCAACAAAAATTTATTAAGAGCTTTCCCTCAATTGTCTATTTCTCTCATGTTCTCTATCAAGGCCCCATTTGGCGTGTCTTTTTGCACGGGCTACCGGATTATTAGAAGTCCGACAGCCTGCATTTTAGACTTTTCCCATTTTGTTGGGAAAAGATTTAGCAACCAAAAGCCACAACCTCAAAAAGATGCGGGAAGCCCATTTCAAGCTATTTTCGGGAATCTCCAAATGGAGTTTTTCTTCTTTTTTTAACTCATTTTCAGATAGACAGACGCACCACCATAACCAAACGGTCTTCAAACTATTAAGATCATGATGCAAAATGTCACATCATCTTTTGACTGTCAGAGCTTCCAAAAGATCTTTCAAAAAAGACTTTCCAAATGGCCCCCAATTCAAAGACAAGCTTATTGTTATTCTACTATGAAATCTTTTAGTAGAAGTACTTCAATTATAGTAAATCTTATCATGGCTATAAAAAATAACAAATTGTGCATGTGATGAGAGACTAAGAGCATTAAATTACACAATTTACCATAGAATCCCATATGCATTATAGTGTTGCAACTTGGATGAACCCAACCTAATTCTAACAAATCTTGTGTTTTTGCCTGCATTGGGCCTAAGCTTTGAAATTAGGCTAAGATTTTAAAAGGCTAAAGGCTTAGTTGAGGCATAATGGCCTAGAGAGGTGAGGTGTAAGCCTTAAAGCTTAAAAATAAAATTAATTAAGCAATAAGTTTTAATGATTAGGCTTTAAATAAAACAATAATGAATTAACTAACAATTATAAACACTTAACATTTCATGTCATAAAATGTAAATTTCTCAAATAATTCAAATGATCAATATAGAAGAAAGTAAACATATGAAGAATCATCCAAATAATTGGATATTAGGTTTATGGTCATTCAATAGTTTAGAAGAAAAAAATAACTTAGTTAAATTGATTTATGTAAAACAATCAATAAAAAGAAAATAAATCCATTAGAAAAAGAAAAGAGAAAAAAAAAACTTGGGATGTTAGATTTAGAATATAAGAAAATTCATTTGATATATATCCAAGAGAAGCTAAGAATTCGATGAGCCCTTTTTTGCATTAAACTCTCTTAAAACACCAAGAGAAACTAATAGAACTTGATTTCCACAATTGGTTTTTTATTTTTACACTTTTTATTTATTTGGCTCATAACTATTGAAGTGCTTCTTCAATATACTTGAACTATAAAAATGCATAAAATATATATTTCTTGCATTATTAAATCACTAAATAAACATTGATACTTGTCACTTACCCCTTTTTATGCCTCACACCTCATTTTGACAAAGTCTTAAGCCTCACATCAATGTGAGGCAAAATCTATGCGCCTCACCTCAAGGCTTAAGCCTTTTAAAACAATGCTCATACTCATTGTAGGGCTGCAACTTGGGTGAACCCAACACAAGCTTAACCCATCCTGAGTTTTTGCATGCATTGGGCCTAATCTTTGAGGCTGCAAGTTAGGACCGTTAGGCTTGGATCAAAAAATTTGGGCCTGACTGTTAGACAGCTTTGTATGCCCTTATCTTCAATCCGATTTGATGTACTTTTGACATTTAGTGTAAATAAATAAAGTGCATGTTTGATTHATKTTGTTTGGTATRATTCTGTGTAAGACCCTAAAACTGGACACTTATAGAGACTCGTGTTACTTTTAAATGTTCACAGCCGTTGGATAAGTCTAGGAAGATTTATCCTGCCAAGGCTAATACTAGTGTGCCACCAAGTGTTGAGATGGCCTGTCTCGGCCACCAGGATAAGACCCAAGGCACATACAGTATGGGATTACTTGATTCCTTGAACCGGACCAGATTTCCAATATTGCACTGAACCTTAGAGACAGATGGGCAAAACTGGAAAATTACACCTGACCCCTAGACTCGATTATGACACTTCACTAAGTGTCAGATCAGGCTGTCTTTGATATGCCAATTAGTGAGATCCTTAGCGGGGATCAAAACCTGGGTACGTTGGGACAGTCTAAGAATTCATCTGAGTGGGTGATCATAGTGACAGGATTAGCCCATTTGTCGGACAAAGGTAATGATCGGGATTGCACTCTCTCTGATGGAAACCAAACTGCCGGCAGTTGATTTCAATCGTTGGAATTTTGTTTTGCAAAATTAATATAT
>NW_010729208.1:661793-675745 GCF_000365185.1 Nelumbo nucifera
TTGGAAACTAGTTAAGCACTGAACATTTAATGGGCCAAAAGCCTATTTCGAGCTGGGCTGATATGATCACCCATCTATGGGGCGGATCTGAGATTGATGTTAGCAAAAGGGTTGGGCCTTTAAACTTATCCACTCTTGGAGACCAAATTCAAATCAGATTTGAATCTGGTAACCTCCTGATAAGACCAAGAGTAAGCTAACTTAATCTGCAGATAGGATTAAGATAATCCCCTATCCAAATACTAATTTAAATTGGAATAACTCCTAATTTAGGAGGTTTCTTAATCAAGAAGAAAGAAAAAAAACCCTAAGAAAAAAAACATTAGATTTCGAACAGGAGTTTTTGAGCAAGCAAGAAAGCATTATGTGAATTGAGATTAGATCTCATTCACACTCTAGAGAGAAGAGAAGCAATTCAGCCATCTTCGTCCCAGGAGTTCTCCTCCAGCCGCCGCCACTCTTTCTGACAAGATTCGATCTTTTAAGAAGAAAGAAATCAGTTCTGACAAGATTCGGTGTTCAGAGTTTCCAGAGGATTCTTGCGAAGGATCCAGTGTGTAGGACGCACTCTGCTGGTTCCGTTCCACAAACAGCTGTGTCATCTTCAACAGGAGCGGATCTTGGTGTCTTCTTTGGGCGTGAACACTAACTTTGGGAGATACTGTTTCTCTGGATCAGGTATAACTCCTCCCTTTTCTTTTTGGTTCAGATCTGGTTCGATTATGGTTCAAGCAGGATCCTTGAATATTGTATTCTAAATTTAGGGAATATGATTCCTAGTTGGAAGAAGGTAGGAAAATTTTTTAAATTCGCCCATCCATTCCGCAATCTTTTTGGCGTCCATTAGATGGATCCTACCATTCTTTCACTGACATAAACTTTGGCTGGTCTTGGATCAAGGCCTCTGGAAGCTAGAGCCTAGCCTAGTCCAACTCAAACCTGTCCAAACAAATAAAACATACATGCATCTATTCATATAAAAATATATATTTTTCTAATTATATATATATGCATCAAATATTAATATATGTATATATGCATATGTACATATGCAAATGAAATTTATACATATTTTCAATCAATTCTACTATTAAATTGGGTCATGAAACCTAATAAAAATGACTACACAAAAATATATTCATTAATTCTTTCGAACATAACCAATTCGTTAAAGACCAACAAAGCCCGAGCCTAGTTTGTGTTGGGTTAAGCTATTGGGCCTAAATTGATAAATTCAGGTTTAACCTCAGGTTGGGTCAAATCTGAGCCTGAGATTTGTAGATTTAGGGTTAGGCCTAGGTTGATCCTCAACACAACACAACCCGCACAAGTTGCACATCTAATGTTGTGTATAAATAGTATAAAAAAGTCATTATCCGATATTGATCCCAGCTATATCTTGGGTCTTGAGAAGGGTAGACGAGGTATAGTCATAACCCTGTTTTTTCCACACAAATTTGTCACCCTCAAACTCAAACCCATGTTCTCATTTTTCAAGCTTGCCATCTTTCCATTTTACCATTACACCAAGTAATGGCCCCTTACAAATGTGGGCATTGACACAGCTATGAGTACAACTTATCTTGTCCTTTAAAATCTGCCCAGTCATATATATAAAACCATTCGTTTGTAATGAGATTATTGGTTTACCTATCCCTAAATATGTTTAGTTTCTTTTTATCGCCCCTACAACCTTGATCATAGTTTTTGGTTTTAATTAATAAAGTCTAAAGGTGGCCACTAGTCTACAAGAGGAAAATTTGGGGAAAGGAAAAAAAAAAGTAATGGCCCTTGTGTGTAAATTGATAATACATTAATACATATGCATAGGGGTATACATGTACACAAATACTCTAGAAATTTTTAGTGGTCATCTTGATTTCTTACAAGATGGGTATATATGGGTATACATTTTCTATCAAACAATCATCCATTAAATTATTTTTTAGGACCTCAAATGACATATCTTCTTCTTTCTTTACCCATCTCTTTTATGACAAAATATACATTAACACATGTGAAAAGGGCAATACACCTTGGTCATTTTATTTAATTAGTAAATGTGCATTTGGATAGAATGTGATAATAATATTAATTTCAGTGTACTTATTAGAACCCATGAAATGAAGATAAGTAATCAAAGCATGATGTGCCGATAGATTTAAATTTTGTATTCCATTTTTATTATTAATAAAAAAACTTCTTATTAATCATACCTATTTTTATTTAATATGATAAATATAAATTTTTTGTATTTTTTTATTTGTATTTATTTTCTCAGTTTTTATTATTATGACATCATGGATTGTCCCACTTGACTCAAAAGAAAAAAAAAATGGTTTCATTTTTGTGTGGCTTTAAATTTTCTATTCCATTTTTATCATGCATATTGTTGTATAATATCATGAATGTATAATATTGGAGGTTTGTCAAATTTTGTTCTTGCTATATTTGTATATTTCTATATATTCGGCCTAGGTTTCTCTATACATTGCTTAAACAAAAACAAACAACAAAAAAAATAAACATAATAATGATAATTAAAATAAATAATAATACTAATAATAATAATAATATGATTCATTCACTTCTAATTTTCACCCTAACTCTCTTTTATCACCATCAAACATAGTAAATCATAAAACTTCAAAGAAAATTAGTGGAGATGTTGAGTTCGCATACCACTGTATATGGCTTTCTTTCCCAAGCTATTAGGGATGTTATGAGAAGGGTATTGGTGATTGAACTCGGTATGGAATGCCTTATGGAAATGTGCTGAAATCGTTGGAGTGGAGAGAACGCAAACCAGGATCGAACTTCTTGCGACCTTCCTCTAGTCTTCTCCTTTCTTCTTCCCTTATTCTTTACAACATGACCGAGTGGAGACTTAGAATACGAAGAGGAGAGATTGGCTGGTTAGTTTAGAGTTTCATGGGGTTTCGGAGGTTGATGATGAGAAGGAAGAAGATGGGGATTGAAAGAAGTTGAGGGAGGGGAGTAGAGGAAGAAGAAGATTAGAGCGAGGAGATGGATGGGGAAGGTGGTTCGGTGGTGGGAAGAGTGAATGTAGAGAATAGTCTTTCGTTGAGAATGGGTGGTGTGTAAGGCTGAGAGAGAGAGTCAATGGAGTCAAGAAACCTTCGAACCTTGGGAGAGAGAAAGAGAGACTTTGGAGAGGAACCATGGCCCTTTTTTAATGAGGAAGGCTTCTAATTTTGGTTAAGAAAAAGCTACTCGTTGGGAGCTAGCTATGGTGGATTCAAAGGAGGGGGAAAGCACCTAGAGAACCGTATTGACCTCATACGAATAGATCTTCCTTCTTTTCTTTTCCAAGAAATCTTTCTATTTCTTAAAGAACAAGAAACATTCCTTCTTGGTACATGGATTTACTTGAAAAGAAAAGCTTCATGGCTTTTTTAGGAGTGGAAAAGAGCTTCCAAAAATGGTAATGGCACCTAGATCTTGCCAAATAGCTAGCAAGCAATTTATGGTTGGGATTGCACAAGGTTGGAAACAAGGAGATCTAATGGTTGGGGTTTCAACACATGGCAAGGGCCTCCTTGCAAATATTTTGAAGCAAAATTACAAGTAGGGACTAGGCTGTAATTGTCAAAAACGATGGACATCCTTGATTGAATTTGAGAGTTTTTAGAGAGATCCAATGGCTAAGTAGGTGACAAGTGTCAAGGGAGGGTTCTTGCAAAAAGGAAAACAAAAGGGATTTAGTGGGGAAGGACTAGAAAAGTAGTTTAGGAAACTTGAGAGGGGTGTAAATGAATGGACGTTTCAGATTTACCCGATAGATGAGATTGCAAAAACGTCCTCGATGGAAGGGCGAAACGGGCATCTTACGACCTATGTTTTCTAAACCGCCGATTGAAAGGATGACAATGGCCTTGATTGGGTTTAGTGGTGATGGTCTGTTGGCGTTTTTCTTAGATGGAGGCTAAAATCATCATTTTAAGGTCCAAAATTGGATGGATCGTCGGTCAAGGGGTTCAAACAGGTTTAGATGATGTTTGATGGTGGAGTAAGTCTTGATTTTGGTGAGTATCGAGCAATGCCAGTGGTTCATTCGGAATCCTTTTAGATGAAGGGTAAAATTATCATTTTGAGGTTCAAAATTGGACGAATCGTCGATCGGGGCATTGAAAAAGGTTTAGGTAAGGTTTGATGGTGGGGAATGGTGTTTCATAGAGTAAATCTTGATTTCAAAGGACATTGTGTGGTTGATTTGGAGTCTTTTTGGATGAAGGGTAAAATTGTCATTTTGGGGTTCAAATTTGGACGAATCATCAATCGGGGGGTTGATAAGGGTTTGGATGAGGTTTGGTTGTGGGGAACGGTGTAAATCTTGATTTTGGCGAGTATCGGGCATTGTGAGTGGTTCATTCGAAATCATTTTGGATGAAGGGTAAAATTATCATTTTGAGGTTCAAAATTGGACGAATCGTTGATCGGGGGGTTAAAAAAGGTTTAGGTAAGGTTTGATGGTGGGGAATAGTGCTTCATAGTGTAGATCTTGAGTTTAGCAGGTATCGGGCAATGTGAGTGGTTCATTCGAAATCTTTTTAGGTGAAGGGTAAAATTATCATTTTGAGGTTCAAGATTGGATGGATCGTCGATCGAGGGGTTGATAGGGGTTTGGATGAGGTTTGGTGGTGTTTCATAATGCAAATCTTGATTTCGAAGGACATCGTGTGGTTGATTCAGAGTCTTTCTAGATGAAGGGTAAAATCATCATTTTAAGGTCCAAAATAGGACGAATCGTCAATTAGGGGGATGACAAAGGTTTAGATGAGGTTTGATGGTGGGGCATGGTGTTTCATAATGTAGATCTTGGGTTTGGCAGATATCGGGCGATATGAGTGGTTCAATCGGGATCTTTTTGGATGAAGGGTAAAATTGTCATTTTGGGGTTTAAAATTGGACGGATCATCGATCAGAGGATTGACAAAAGTTTAGATGAGGTTTAATGGTGGGGCATGGTGTTTTATAGTGTAGATCTTGAGTTTGGCAAATATTGGGCGATGTGAGTGGTTCAATCGAAATCTTTTTGGAAGAAGGGTAATATTATCATTTTGGGGTTCAAAATTGGAAGGACCACTGATCGTGGGGTTGATAAGGGTTTAGATAAGGTTTGGTGGTGTTTCATAATGCAAATCTTGATTTCGGAGGACATCGTTTTGTTGATTTGAAGTCTTTCTAGATGAAGGGTAAAACCATCATTTTATGGTCCAAAATCGGACAAATCGTCAATTAGGGGGTTGACAAAGGTTTAGATGAGGTTTGATGGTGGGGCATGGTTTTTCATAGTGTAGATCTTGGGTTTGGTAGATATTGGGTGATGTGAGTGGTTCAATCGAAATCTTTTTGGATGAAGGGTAAAATTGTCATTTTGGAGTTCAAAATTGGACGGATCGTTGATCAGGGGGTTGACAAAGGTTTAGATGAGGTTTGATGGTGGGACATGGTGTTTCATAGTGTAGATCTTGAGTTTGGCAAATATCAAGCGATGTAAGTGGTTCAATCGGAATCTTTCTGGGTGAAGGGTAAAATTGTCATTTTGGGGTTCAAAATTGGAAGGATCGTCAATCGGGGGATTGATAAGGGTTTAGATGAGGTTTGGTGGTGTTTCATAATGCAAATCTTGATTTCGAAGGACATCCTGTAGTTGATTCGAAATCTTTTTGGATGAACGATGAAATCAAAGAATTTAAGGTTGAAATTTGGCATGATTGGTTGTTTGAGGTTTTGGTTTCATGTGATGTGGTCTGATCGGGTGTTTGGAGTGTGAAAAGTGGGTTAGAGAGAGGTCCGAGCAAAAATTGAGTGCTGACAGACGTATATTAGTATCGGTGAACTTTTCCTTTCCTTTGAACTTTGAATGCAAAGAATGTTGTTCTAAATTATGAATTCTGAAAATGATCAAATATCCATTTTGACCCCATATATGAGAGTTTTTGTTTGTCTTTTTAGAGGTATTTGGAAAACAAAAAGTTGTACGATGGCACTTTAAGATATAAGAGATAAGAGGAAACGATCAACCATTTTTCTTTTAAAGTTAAAAGATTCCTCTTAAGAGATAAGAGTTAAAAGGAAACAAACAGGCCCTAATACTTGTTGCTTTACATGGTTTTAAGATTCCTCTTAAGATAAGAGTTTACTGCCAAGAGTCACGTTCATATCCAACCAAATTAACTCTCATAACCACACAACCGGGACCAACATTGAGTGGTGGCCCTTTCAATGCTCTTTTGTGATATCATGAATCATGTTTCTATGGAATTTTATCAATCTCTCCACCTCAAAAATCAAATTTGCGATTCACCTATGGTTTTCAAAACCGGACCGGATGGTTGGACCGGAAAAATTGGGACCAATTAGGTGATCGGTTCAGTTTTCTCCAAAACCGTTGATTTTGATCAGCGAATCGCTGAATCGGGCGGTTAATTGTTCGAATTATTCGAAACATTCAAACAATTTAACCGTTTTTTATTTTTTCAAATTTTTTTTTGTCAGGACGAGCGTTCAATTCGAACAATCGAACCGCTTGACCCGATAACCGGACCCCTGACCGGTTTGGTCACCGGGTCGGTTTAAAAAACCATGGATTCACCTTGTACGAAAACTGAAATACGCACCAAATCCAGTTTTTATTTTCAACTCCACCCCGTACATAATATCATATAAAAAATTACGAAAATGTCCCAATGGACACCGACTGCGTCGAGAGGCCATCGTCTTCCTCTTTTTCTTTCTCGGAGTTGCGTAATTTCTTACCCGAGCAGGGGAAGCCGTCTCCATCATCGTTTTACGATGCCTCCCCCACACATGAGGTAAAAAATGCAGCTGACATGTTCTATCCACAATCCGAATCAGCCAGCGGAACCAGTGATTCTATGATCTTCCCCTCTTATGCCGCCGCCGCCAGCTGGGGTGCTTCTATCAATGGCCACCACCGGCGTAGCTGTTCCGTCACTGACGTCTTGGTCAATTTGTTTTTCAAAAATATATTTTTCAGAAGAGCCCACCAAAGAGGCCCGTAGGGGAATCTGAGCAGCTCTTGGCATTGCTCCACGATGTCTAACTTTCCAGAAGAGCCCACCAAAGAGGCCCGTAGGGGAATCAGGTAAGCCATGAAGGAACCGGCAGCTGGTTCCGTTCTTGCAGTAGCCCCTAGCAAAGTAAAGGCATGGCTTCCACCCAAACCCAGCCCCAGCATCGGAGACCAAGACGTCAGTGACGGAACAGCTACGCCGGTGGTGGCCATTGATAGAAGCTCCCCAGCTGGCGGCGGCGGCATAAGAGGGGAAGATCATAGAATCACTGGTTCCGCTGGCTGATTCGGATTGTGGATAGAACATGTCAGCTGCATTTTTGAGCTCATGTGTGAGGGAGGCATCGTAAAACGATAATGGAGACGGCTTCCCGGGTAAGAAATTACGCAACTCCGAGAAAGAAAAAGAGGAAGACGATGGCCTCTCGACGCAGTCGGTGTCCATTGGGACATTTTCGTAATTTTTTATATGATATTATGTACGGGGTGGAGTTGAAAATAAAAACTGATTTATAAACTGGATTTGGTGAGTATTTCAGTTTTCGTGTTAATCGCAAATTCGATTCGGAGAGATAAGTAAAATTCCCCAATTTTTTTATGAAAGGGTAAAAATGATTTTTTCACAAAATTCAGGGTTGTCAAAGCCAATAATCTGAATGGTTTTGTTTTAGTTAAAACAATACAGAAAACCATTTGCATTGTCAAACACCTCTTTAATTTGTAGGATGAGCAATCTGAGTTGTCAAAAGCTTCCTAATTGATGTGGAGCCCAAACCTATTACAATAATGGGCCGGCTCATATTAACATCAATGAATTAAGCGCCACGGAGACTTTTAACTTAAGTCTCAAAATGGGGAAGAAACAAACATTTAGGTCTGGTGGGTTGTGATGTGGGGTGATTTGGCTCCGACCTAGTAGACGAAGGACACTTGGATGTGATTTGCTAGTAGACCTCGGTGGGCCAAGCCACCTTGGGTATCTTGGGGACCCAGAAAATGGCCGAGGTTTGAGTAGCTTAGGATTGCCTAACCTACCGAGGTAACACATCAGATTTCTAGAAGCTTGTCAGCTATTTCTAAGCCCTTCAGGATCATGCTGCACGACCGTAGGCCTTATCCTCATCCCGCCCAAATCAAAGGGACACAATAAGTCTTATCGGCTAGCATGTTACCATCTTCTGGAGCAAAATGAACTCCTACGACTCGCGCCGAGGATCTCAAAAGTGTTTCGTGAGACCCACGACAACCCATTTATATAAGGGTATCAACACTTGAGACCCAAGTACCCGCAATTTAGGGCATTCTAGCTCTCATACTCACTTGCTTTCAGCTCACAACCAACCCAGTACTAACTTAAGCATCGGAGTGACCACACAGGGTCATCCGCCCCAGGTACTCTGAGCTTTGTTTCTTTGCAGTTCGACCGACCAGCTAAGCATTGGCATCCAAGCTGCCCTCTAGCTAGGAGCATCCAGATCATGCACCATCAATTGGTGCCGTCTATGGAAACCGACAAGAAAGTCAAGTGCTTTACCTCTTCCATATATCTTAATACTTCATCAATGGCATCTACCAACAACATCGGAAAGAGCATTGATATGATCGTCTCTGGGGACAGAAACAGACCTCTGTCAGACAAGAGTTCGCCACGGTCTGCATCGGCTAGTTCACCATTCCCCTCACCATCCTAGGGGTTCCAAAAACTCAAACTCAGCAATTGTTCTACACCCAGCCGTTTCATGCTCTGCTACCTTAGGTGAGTACCACCTTCTCAGTCCCAAAGCCCTCATCGGTTCCTCCTAGGGTTGGGCATCAGCAGTTTGACGAGCCGGTCCAAAGCGTTCGAGTTATGTAGCTCCAGATGCAACAAATCCATTGGTTTCAGCAGTACCAACAGCATCAACAACAGTTTCCACCACTCCAAAACCAAAATCAACATTAGTAGAATGTGCACCGATCCCCTCCCTGTGGTGTTGGGACATCTCAGATCCCAGTCCCTCCTCGGGTTCGGACCCCACCTCGTGATCGAGCGGCAAGTCAGCGCACACCACCACCTTTCTAGGTCTAGACCCCACCTCGGGACCGAGTAGCAGGTTAGCACACACCCTGACCTTCCCAGGTGGAGAACCAGAAAGAACGGCTCGAGAACATCCACCAGTCTAGGACTGACTAGCAGCAACACTTAAGGCATGAAAACCGCAACCCCTAAGTCAGCAATTGGGCAAGAGGTGTAGGCTCACACCGAGACCCCTCAGTCCCCTGCAACGATCAGCATCAAGTTCATGCCCATGAGGATGCGAGCAACAAGAACCAACTCCCGCCTCGTGATAGTATTTGAGAATGGGAGTGTCCCAGAGTTGAGGTGTCGAACAACACTGAAGTGAACAACACCAACAATGAGGCAGCGAAGAAGCAGCACCATCACAGAGCGCACCGAGCATCAGTGAGGAGCAGCCCACCGAGAAGCAAACCTCCGACGGAGGAAGTGAGCTCAATAGATGCATAGCTAACTTCTGTATTGTTAAGCCAACCCTCCCCCCCTTAACATCAGAAATTCTTTCAACCCCAAGGCTGCAAGGATTCAAGATACCCGCGCTGGAGGCCTACAATGGGAAGTCTGACCCCAATGACCTCGTCAATGCTTTCTAGTCCCTGATGTTGCTCAATGAAGCAGACGAAGCAAGCCTGTGCGTGGCTTTCTCTACCACATTCATAGGTTCGACCAGTCTATGGTATAGGAACCTAGCATCGGGTTCAATCAAGAGTTGGCAGCAGTTCACAGACCTATTTACTGCTCATTTCATCACAAGTAAGAAATGCCTGAAATCTGCAGTGAGCCTTCTGAATGTTGTCCAGGGGGAGAATGAGTCAATCAGGGGCTACGCCAGGCAATTCAATGAAGAATGCTTACAAATGCTTGACCTCGACCCAGCCGTGCATCTCACCACAAATCAGAAGGGAGTTCGCCATGCCAAATTCTCATGGCACCTCGAGGTGAACCCTCCAAAGACAATGGAGAAGTTCCTCGGAGATCTCGACAAGTTCATGCAAATGGAAGAAGCCCTCGAGTCCAAGACGAAGCCCCAACAAAGTGAGAAGGGGAATAGAGAAGATGAAGGTACGAATAGCAGCAAGCATCGGCAACAGAAGAGAAAGTCGCCAAAGCAAAGTAAGTCCCCACACAAGAGAAGTAAGTCCCCAAGAAGGTCATCACCTCGGGGTTCTAGGTCAGGTGGGCGATCTAGAACCCCTCCAATCCAGAGGTCTAGCTACACCCCCCTTAACACAAAGTTAGGAGAAATTCTGATGGCAATCAAGGATATTGGTTATGTCGAATGGCCACCCAGGATGTGAAGAGATCTAGCAACCAGAAATCCAAGCGCTTATTGCCATTTTCATTGTGACGTTGGGCACAACACAGAAGGTTAAAAGAATCTCAAGGACGAGATCAAAGAGTTGATTTTCCATGGATACTTGAAAATGTTTATCAAGCATGAGGACAAGGAGACGGCAGACTAATAGGTCGACTAGCGAAGAGAAGCTCTTGAATTGAGCAGGAGGAACAACCAGCAACCACCTTGGCAATTGCTACCACCAGAGGACAGGTCAATCTGCAGGGTGATCAATATGATCATCGGTGGGTCCATTGTTGTGTGGTGCAGCACAGCAACAGGAAAAGCTTTAGTTCGGGAGCTTGAGCATGAAGTAGAGAACCCGCCAAAATGGCCTTGGGTGGAGGAGGCAATTAACTTCGCTGATGACAGTGCGCACGGGATTCAATATTTGCACAATGATGCCCTTATAGTCAAGCTTGTGATCAACAACTTCGAGGTAAAGCGGGTGCTAGTAGACTCTAAGAGTTTGGCTGGCACCCTATTCCTAGAAGCAATTTACAAGTTACAGTTGGAGCACAAGGATCCGAAGACAACAAGTACGCCCTTACTCAGGTTTAGCGGCGACGTGGTGAGACCCAACTTGTTGCGCTTCGAGCACACGTTCTTAGTGGTCGCGACTTCGTCCCCCTATAACGCTATTCTAGGTTGGCCCATCTTGCACGCCCTATGTGCGGTGGTGTCGACCTACTACTTATCCATGAAGTTCTTGACAAGCTGTGGAGTGAGGGTAGTACAGGGCGGTCAACTTGAGTCTCGTAAGTGCTACGTAGCCGCGCTGAAGGGCAACACAAAGTTGGTGGACGACATCAAACTAGAGCCACCCCTTGAGCACACAGAAGAGCGAGTTGCCCCAATAGAGGAGACGATCCAGGTCCCGGTCTCAGATGCCGAGCTGACGAAGACCCTCTAGATCGACGCTCTGCTAAGTGAACCACTTTGGTCACAACTAGTAAGTTTCTTACTTAGTAACTTAGATGTTTTTGCTTGGTCCGCGGTAGAAATGCCCGGCATTGGCCCTAGTATAATAACTCACAAACTTAATGTGGACCCCTTTAGTCAAGCCAATTAGACAAAGAAAACGAAACCTCACCCCCGAAGCGGTGGAGGGTAGTTGATGAGCAGGTTGGGAAGCTCCTCGCAGCAGACTTCGTTAAGGAGGTCCAATACCCAAGATGGATGGCCAACCCAATACTGGTGAAGAAGTTCAATGGAAAGTGGTACATGTGCATCGACTACACTGACCTCAATAGGGCCTACCCGAAGGACTGCTTCCCCCTTCCTAGAATAGATCGCCTGGGAGATGTGACATCGGGGCATGAATTGTTGAGCTTCATGGGCGCTACTTCAGCTATAACCAGATTAGGATGGACTTAGCCAATCAGGAGAAGACTTTATTTGTAACCGAACAAGGGCTATACTATTATAAAGTCATGCCCTTCGAACTGAAAAATGTTGGAGCGACCTTCTAGCACCTTGTAAATAAAGTTTTTTGAACCATTGATTGCCAATAAAATGAGTGTTATATAGATGACATGGTCGTAAAGACCCAGTATTCAAATTCTTTAATCGATGATTTAAACTATATTTTCCAAATTCTAAGGAAGTTTAACATGAAGCTCAATCCGAACAAGTGTGACTTCGAGGTCATGTCGGGCAAATTCCTTGGTTATGTAGTGAACCTATGTGGCATTGAGGCCAACCTGAATAAAATAAAGGCCATATTATATATGAGACCACCTTGGAAAATAAAGGAAGTATAAAGGTTAATTGATCGGGTGACCGCCCTAAGCCGGTTTATGTCTAAGTCGGCGGGTCAATGTCTATCCTTCTTCAAGGCAATTAAAAAGAATGAGGACTTCGAATGGTCTGAGGAGTGTTAGCTCGCATTTGATGAGCTAAAGAAATACCTGAGTACACCATCGGTTTTAACTCGACCTGAAGAAGGAGATGAGCTGAAGCTATACCTCTCTATGAGTGACGAGGTGGTTAGCCCGGTACTAATTAGAGAAGTAGACCAAGTTCAATGGCCCATCTACTATGTGAGCAAAGTTTTGTCGGCTGCCGAGACAAGATACCCCGACATCGAGAAGCTGGTCTACGCCCTAGGCATTGCATATCGGAAGCTACGCCCACATTTTCAAGCTCGCACGATCGTCGTCCTCACCAATAGACCCTTGAAGAATGTCCTACAGAAGCTCGAGGTCTTAGGAAGATTAATGAAGTGGGCCATCGGGTTGAGCAAGTACAACATCCGGTTCAAGCTATGCCCAGTGATTAAAGCCCAAGTCTTGGCAGATTTTGTCCTGAAATGCACGATCAGCATGCCAGCCACTGAGGTGGTTGAGGCGGCTAGCACGTCGAAGGCGTCGACCAGTGCGACACTAGTTCCGATTTGGGAAACCCCAGCCTAGGATGAGGAGCCCTGGATCCTCCATGTTGTCGACTCGTCTAATCAGCGAGGAAGTGGTGCCAGACTCATACTATACGGGCCGAGCGAGGTGAAGCTAGAGTACGCTCTCTGGTTCGATTTTGAGTTATCAAACAATGAGGCAGAGTCCGAGGCGTTGATAGCCAGGCTGAACTTGGCGAAGGAGATCGACGCGAAGCACACCGTAGTATGCAATGATTCCTAGTTGGTCGTAAACCAAGTAAATGGTGACTACGAGGCTCAGGAACCCGTCATGATGGCTTATTTGGCCAAAGTAAGGGAACTTCTGCCCTCCTTCCTCTCCTGGTTTATCCGACAAGTGAAAGAATGGTAGGATCCATCTAATGGACACCAAAATGGTTGCAGAATGGGTGGGCGAATTTCAAAAAATTTCCTACCTTCTTCCAACTAGGAATCGTATTACCTAAATTTAGAATACCATATTCAAGGATCTTACTTGAACCATAATCGAACCAGATCTGAACCAAAARGTAAAAGGGAGGAATATACTTGATCCGGAGAAGCAGTATCTCCCAAAGTTGGTGTTCAYGCCCAAAGAAGAAACCAAGATCCGCTCATGCTGAAGATGACACAGTTGTGGATGGAACGGAACTAGCAGGGTGCGCCCTACACACTGGATCCTTCGCAAGAATCCTCTGGAAACCCTGAACACCGAATCTTCTTCAGTCTTTCCTACAAGACTGATGTCAAGAACTAATTTCTTGACTTCCTATTGCTGCAAAGAACGAATCTTGCAAGAGGGAATGGCGGCGACAGGAGGAGAAATCCAGGGACGAAGATGGCTGAACTGCTTCTCTTCTCTCTGGAGTAGGAATGAGATCTAATCTCAATTCGCAGGGAGTTTTCTTTCACACAAACCCTGGTTCGAATTCTGATATGTTTCTGTTGGGTTTCTCCTCTTTTCTTCTTGATTAAGAAACCTMCTAATTAGGAGTTATCCCAATCCAAATCTGTATTTGGATAGGGGATTATCTTAATCCTATCTGCAGATTAAGTTAGTTTACTCCTGATCTTATCAGGAGGTTACCAGATTCAAATCTAATTTGAA